>BPLR01003615.1:0-28569 GCA_021605095.1 Caerostris extrusa | reverse complement strand
AATGGGATGTGACTACTTATGCAGTGCTTACAAATTAGTGGAAGAATATCAAAAATATTATCCTAATTCAATTGAAGATCTTAACATATATCAAATTAACGAAACTCTGAAAGAGTTACAATTTGAGCCAAAACTTATACCAGCAGATTACAATGAAGCAGCATATTTTACATCAAGTCAAAATACAAAATTTATAAATCTTCTGGGTGGTTTTTTTTTAACAAATTTGTACTTTTTTAAAGAATTAGTAGAGATTAATATAGATATTCCTGTAACAAAATTTTTGCAAACAGTCACTACCCAGTTACGTTCCATTTATTCTGGCATTGTATTCAAAGCAATTGAAAACAATAATTTACCAAACATAGAAAAATATATAATTGAAGATCGAGCTATTTTAAACCTAAAAGTTAAAGGATCAACTCCATTACTATATGCTGTTGAATGTGGCAATTTAAAAATTATAAAAACTTTACTTGAAAATGAAGCAGATACAACAGAAAAAAACCTGTGAAGGTGAAACTCTATTACATCTTGCAACATCAAAAGGATACAAAGAAGCTGCTGAACTACTTATAAAATATACTAGCCATGATAAACTTAGTAAACTTATTAATGCCACTACTAAAAATGGAGATACACCTCTTCATATAGCTGCTAGACATGGCTTTACAGCAATTTCCAAGTCTTTACTAAAATATGGTGCAACTTATTGTTTAAAAAATAAGGAGAGAAAAGTTCCACTTGATTTAGCCATAAAACACATTAATGTCAAACATTTGCTTCAAATAACGCATTGTTGCTTTGAATATGCTGCAAGTAATAGTTCTGAACTTAATCACATTTTACAATCAATGAAACCAGATGAGCGGTTGGCAGTTACAAATGCAACAAATGAATCAGGGCAAACATTACTCGCTTTAATAAAATCCAAACACTATCAAATTATTTCTAATGAATTATTGGAAACAATGAATAAGTACTCAAGAATAACATTATGTAGGCCACTAAAAACACCTGAAATTCGTAGAAGAATTTATAAAGCAATAAATGCATTTCTAGAATATTCAGAAATACTATTGAAACAACTCGCATTAATGTCTTATTGTGCATCAGAGAAAAATATGTCTCCTAGGAGCACATTAAAGGAAGGACTTTTATATCTGATTAATGCCTATAGATTTGTTGAAGAATATAAATCTTGCTTTGGTGTGGTAAATAATTATCAATTCCAGAAAATTGAAGAAACTCTAAAAGATTTACAGTTTTGTCCTGATGACATAAGATTTGGTTATACAGATGAAGCATATGATGAAAAGATGAAAAGCTTTATCATAGATAACAAAGAAGCTGTATATTACAAATTACTACACAGTGAGTTAACAAAGGATATTCGGCAATTCTTCTATATTGTTGAGAAAGGTATTCAAGTTCAAGTAGTGGATATTTTTGATAATATTGAAGGATTCTCTTTCAGAGTAGAATTTATATAAAATGAATATATTAATCAAATATTCAATTATCTGATCAATTTGTACTTTAAATTAAATAATTAGAATTAGTAGTAATATTAAAAAAAAAATTTTAATTTTGAACATACATTTTATTAAACTAACACTTCAAAATTAAAAAAAAAATCAAAAAATATTGATGCACTCAACTCTTTAAATACAATTTTTTTTTAATGTTAACTGTAAAAAATAGCGGATTATGAAATATCTATTGATGACAATTAATTTATCTTTATTATTAATTTAAAATTTGGAGAAATAAAGTTTATAGTAAACATATCTATATTGTTTTCTTTATTTGTGCAAAAAATAAAATTCTCAGATTTAAATGCACTAAAAAAAAAAATTAAAAATAAAGTGATATACAAAGTTTAATTAACATTACTAAATTTTAATCTAATTTGAATTTAAAAAATTTCACAATGATTTTTTTTTTAGAAAAAACTTTTTATTGGAAAGTACCTTGTTTTCCTTCTAATTTTTCACTATTTTTAAGAAAAATTTAAAAAATAATAATTAAGCTTCATTATTGATTAATTCAAGTTCTAAAATGAAATAAGTATCTGTTAATCAATACTGTGATTAACAAATTTTAAAAATTTGAGTCATGACTATATTATTGCATGTTCTTATAATCAACTGAATTCTAATCATTTTTTTACTCTTCTCTTTAATACTAGCATTTGGTTTATGAACATTTTCCAGCATTGGTTTAAGAAAAGCAGCTTTTCGTAATCAATAATAAAAAATTTCTTTTATTGATAAATATAGAAATTTGATTTTTATTTTTCACCAAGTAAATGGCAGATAATTATCAAACAAAAATTAATTAAAGAATAAAAATACATACAATACTACAAAAATTAAATGAACTTATAAATATTACATTCATCAGTCTAATAAAATTAAAACATGCCATTTTGTTTAAATAAATTATTTCTTAACTAATTTCTGTCATAATTTTCTTTCATTAAAGAAATTTTTAAAATGCTTTACTGATTATTTCAGCCTACAATTTCAAATTTTTCTTATGGTTATCTCATTTTAGTTTTTTTAATTTTTTACTTAATATATTTTCAATACTCTTCTTTATTTAAAAGTTAAAATAAAAATTGCATCCAGCATTATTTTATTTAATTTTGATTATTAACATTTGATCATGTATAATGAACAAAAATATCTATGTATATTCTATGAAACAGAAATATCTATTATCAAAAAAAAATAATGTCTTAATTAAAAAGGTTTTGTCTTTTCCCCTAAACATATTTGCAAAAATTTATTTTAATAGAAAATAATTGTAATTTTTTTTTTTTTTAAATGTGACTATTATATTTTTATATACAAGCAATTTATATCTAAAAAGAATTTAAATATATAAATACATAGTAGTATATGTAAAAAATTAATTTTATCTTGAATTTAAAAATTGATAAATAATTAGATATAAGCTTATAAATAAATATAGTTTTTAAAAATCAGTTATCCAAAAAATAGTGACTATTAATTTAAAATAAAGTGAAAAAAATTCTTTTAAAATTATAAATTATTATTTAAATATAACTTAAATCTAAATTATTTTGTTAATTATCTAGAAAACTTATTTGAAAGGTAGTATAAATCAAGAATTATTTTGGTTTTATTATATTATGGTATTATTAAAAAATATATATAATAGGTATAGCTAAATAATAAAAAAATGTATATTATTTAACATATAATTACTTCTGTGTCGTAACCAACTATTTTAAGATGGAATATGAGGCAAACTATATTCACCGTTATTCTTGCAAAATATTAATGTATTAGGTCAGGAATTTTTGTGAATTAGTTTTCTTGCGTTAATACCAAATGTCATTGGCAGGCATTGCATCATCATAATATTTGCAATTATGACACAGTTCATTCGAGCAAAGGCATCATTGATGTAGAAGACAGTTAATTCAAATCAGTAAATTAAAATCTTGCATAAATTTAAAGCTGTCCTTTATGTTTCGAGAAGATTTTCCTGAAAAGTTTAGGTCATGCAAATGGTGCAAAGACTCATTGAGAAAAAAGGTTTTCACTTTTCCTGAAAGAAATATTTTAACCATTTCATTTACAATTTACTGCCCGCATGGCACTAACGAATTTTTTTATGACATTAAAAAACATTTTTGAAAACAAATCTGAAAGTTTGTGAGAAACTAATATAAATATATGTATTAAATGATAAAATTTAATTAGTACAACATTGGCAAAGAAAAGGAAAAAAAACATCTTATTCTCAATAAAAAAATTTTGAATGATGAATAATAATTAAAGACTGCAATAGTAACAAATATCCACTTGAAGACAAACATAATTGTAAAAATTTATGTTTGCTAAAAATATATGAAACTATGCATTAGAAAATGATTGGATTTATTTTATACCCTTCAAATAGAACTGTAATAAAAATATCAATTTTAAAAAAGAGATCCTTAATAAAATATTTATTATAAGGAATAGAATATTCATTAAAAGGGTATTTAGAGATATAGAAGACATTTTTAATTTAAAATAATATATTTAAAAATAAATATTTAATTTTTAAAGTAATATTTTAGTAATTGTTTTCTAATTAAATTTATTTTATCTAGAAATGTTGATTTTAAAATGTTTTATAAAATTTATTAATGAGTTGCAAGATAATAAGCATTAACACAAAAATGACATTGTAATAAAAATGTAGATAAATATAATATGTAATTAATAATTTGGATTTTGCATTATTGTTAGAAGTGGAATAATCAATCATGAATTTTAAAAATATATTTAATATATATTTAGTAAAAAAAAATAAATAAAAGTACTTAAAAGATCACAGAAAATAAAGGAGAACTATTCTATTCTTTAATAAAATATACATTACTATAAACAAATTCTTTAATTTTATTGCTTAATACACAAAAATTATTTTAAAAGCTATTATTAAGAATGAGAAGGAAAGAAAACATCTTTAGGTTTAAAAAAATTTTTACCATTAATGCATCATGTAAAGTTCTTAGCATAACGAAATAAATTATCATCCAAAAATTAGATTCTTTAACAATGAAAATTAAGTGCGTTAAAAATGACTGCTCGTTTCATGGGCAGTATCCGAGAAACTCATGTTTTGACATTGAAATTGGATACATATTTTAATTTAAGATTTCAATGAAAGAATATTTAACAATGTAAAAATATCAATTTATATTACATGATATTAAATTGAATTAAATGTTAACATAGTCACATCATAGAAAGATTATCTAAGACAGTGATTAATTTTACTGAACATAACTTTGAACAGGAAGTTCTACATTTTATTTATGATTAATGAATATGACATCAATAGCCTTTAATATTATTGTCATGGAAAAAAAGAAAATTTGTGACGTAATTAAAAATTAAAAAAAACTTAATACACCAAGCCATGCTCTTTTATAAGAAGATTAATTTATTTTGATTACTTCATCAAAAAATTTTAAATTCTGAATATAAATTTTGTAATAAATATTATTTAAAAAATAATTATAACATTAATATATTGTATTAAATATTTTATTTCTTATTATAAAATTTAAACTTTTATGAAAAAGCTTGGTTTGCAAACATAACTAAAAACAAAACTTTTAATTAAATTAAAAATATTCCCAATACATACTTGCATGTTTTAACATTTTTTTAATTAAATTTACATAAACGAAATATTTGACAATAAGTAAAACAAATTTAGCACATTTGTTGTAAGTTTTTCCACAACACATCATTTATAAAATAAAGTAGTACGATTTCGGATTAAATAAATAAGATTTCTTTTTCTTTCAAATAGGCATTACTACCTACAAATTCTACCCCAGAAATAGTAATTACACTAGTACCCCAAAGAAATTCTACCCCAGAAATAGTAATTACACTAGTACCCCAAAGAAATTCTACCCTAGTATAGTAATTACAGATTTAACAAATATTTTTTTGTCCTCCTCTATGATGTGAAATTAAATTAATTAATTTTGTCTTCTCAGTTGCGATGCGATTTTTAACTTGACTATGAGTTGAGATGTATCTCGCACAAGCTGCTTTATCTCAATTGATTCAAATGTTATGTAAATAAAAGATAAAACTGTGATGAAAAATAAATTATAATTAAAATTTAAAAAAAAGACGTTCATCCATGAAGCATTATTTTTGCATCAGATAAAATCCTTAATAGTATGTGATATTTGACATATATAACTTTGAGCTTTGAACAATATTTTGAATGAAATCAAATATTCATGATTTCTGCAAAACCAAAAGAAAGAATTAAACAGAATAAAAATGAGATGAATTGATGAAGCAATTGATCGACTTGATCACAATACTATAATATCTATATATAAATTAAGGTTTCTAGTTGATGAGGGCGGTTACGAAGGCTTTTTCCTAAAAATTTAAGTATTGTTGTCTTACAACAATCATCCGCAGTCTGATCAAACAGACACGAAAAGGAAGAACTTTGCCTTCGAAAGCATGGTAAAAGAAAAGCGTGATGCGTATCTGTTGTTTTGAATGGGAAAATCATCAATATGAAAGATGATTTTCAAGTTCTAATTAACTTGTGGAAAATTTGGAATTAAATTGAAGGTCATATGTTTTAAATAGTTTGCAAAAAAAGGTTCGAAGAGAAGTAAGTGTTTCAACCTTGGGGATTCATTTCTAGATCTAAGATAAATGAATGAGAAGATGAACCGAAAGTTGTTTCAGGAAAAGGCGCTCTGCAAATATAAGTTGCCTCTGGAAACACTTTGTACGAAACCGCTACTCTTGGAAGTTGAACAGCTTCTTAATAAGAAACGAGTCCATTTTGGAAGACCTGTTGCAAAACATAAAGCTAATTGGCACAAAGTGTTTAGAATCGCTGTGGCTAGAAGAGATTTAAAAAGTAGAAGGCCTGTATTCAGTATAGTGGAATTTGCAATTTGAATGAGATGCCAGGACCAATGACTCTAGGAATTAGCTGCTATTGCTTTGATTGCATTCAATTTTGTTTATGGCTTTTTTTTTTCATCATTAACATTATTGGCGCAACAGCCCAGTGTGGGCAAGACCGTCTACCTACTGGCAGATTTCGAGACGAGAGATGTTTTTTTTTTTTTTATGGAGTAGAGTTGTCAGCTCTACGCCCAACGCTCAACAGTCATATGAGAGCGGGACCTACCGCTTAAGTAAAATCCGCATCACTACAAACATCCATGGCAGCGCCGGGATTCGAACCCGAAGAAACCTGCGGTACCGAGCGCCAGAGTGCTAGCTACTCGTCCATTCAGGCCCCAATGGCTTTTTTTTTTTTAGATATGGAAAATGCTGCTTGAAAGTGAGTTATGAAAAAAAAAAAAAAGGATACCAAGAAGTCAAGTGTGCCGTTTACGTGGGATATTAATGCTGTGAATCTGCAAACATTCAGTTTGAATATATTTTTTAATTTACTGCTTCATATTTTTCAGATTTAAGGATGAATTTTCATGTTTCGCATCATTGAGAAATTTTATGAAAAGCAATTTGATGATAGAAAAGAATTTTATCACTGCTAAAAATGTCGTCTGCATATAAAATCCCATCCGAATGAGACCTCACGAGGGACTAATGGCTTTCGCGAACCCATTAAAAGACAGTTTGATAGAAAACCTTGTGTTTCGACTTGGCTCCGGCAAGAATAGACTTTTTTTCTGCGCAGTAATAAGACCAGGGCCGGATTTAGAGGAAAAGGGGCCCTAGGCTATTTCCCCTTTTGAGGCCCTTTCACCTCCCATTTTTAAGTTTGTAAATTACATGAGAGATAATAAAATACATCATTACTGTGATATATATCAATATGTTAAATGAAGCATGTTGTGATGAGTACTAATCTTTATAAAAATTGTGGCACGGATAATAAATAAATAAAAAGTCGAGAACACAATAACTAATCAAACATAGCAATAACTAATCAAACATAACACACAACATTTACAAAGAAACAAAATTCAAATAATACAAATCTTTGACTACGAAAGTAAAATATGCAATAAAAATTATCATATTTTCTATCAAATTAAATTAAATATATTCAATACATTGTTCAATTCAGATAAATTTATTTCATAATAATTCGCATTTAAAGTTTAAGTATGAATTATTGTGAATTTTAAGTTTTAAACTAAACCAAAAATGGTACTTTATTCAAACAAAATTCAGATCACAAAAAAAGAAAATATCAAATTGTATATCATATTGAATTTGGTGCAATCTGGTATACACAAACGAACAGACCCAATGAGCCGAACGCATTGATCTTAACCAATACATTTTTATGTTTGTGTATATATGTAGAATTTTGTTTATATGTGTAGAATTTCTCCTTATTTTCGATTCAGTGTTTTAGTGTTTAATGTTTTTAGAATAGTGTCATTCTAATTTTGCAAACAATTGGAATGTAGGCCCCCTTGATCTTGAGGCCCTAGGCTGAAGCCTAGTTAGCCTATATGAAAATCCGGCCCTGAATGGGACCTCATTTACGTCTAGCTGTCATTCATAGCCAATAATAACGAGGGTTATTTCGCTGACAAACTGGGATGTTCGGAACGAAACCCACTTCCATTTATGCACTCGCCTGGATGGGACTTAATAAGCATTCAGTATGAGCGAGTATGTTTCAAAAATATCCCGAATATAGAGTGTAAATATAGGAAAGCATACGGCACACTGCCCGAAGTGTCCCTTCAAGTAGGAAATAATTTCATCAAAACAGTGTTTCTCTATTTTACGTGAAAATTCCTACTATTGATTAAACTAATAAACCACTTTGCGGTAATACTCGTTATACAAGTCTGTACGATTTTATATAGTGAACCATCTCTCCAAACAGAATCCTATTCTAAAAATATGTCTAATTTAAGGAATATGAAATGATTTTTAACGATTTTAGATTATCTTATGATGAAGTAGCAATAAAGAATACGTGCAAAATTTAAAAAGAATAAGACTGGAATGACAACTGAATTTTGTCAGGAACTGGAAAATGAATAATTCTCTTGAGTACAATCCTTTCGAAAATTTTACATAAAACGAAAGTTAGAACATTTTGTCTTTATTTGGGTTAAGAATCGGGATGATTTGTGCATTGAACCACTCTTGTTGATTATTGCCCTTTAAGCCAAATGTTATTAAAAATATGAGAAAGTAAATGAACTTAACTGATCGGTAAGTATTTCAATTAGTTTACCTGGAATACTGTCACAGATTGAAGAAGTATTACATGCAGCGTATATAGCAGCTTGTATTTCACTAAAAGTGAAAGGTTCGTTGTAGCCAGGGCCGGATTTTCCTATAGGCTATAACTAGGCTTTCCTATAGGCTATAGGCTATAACTTTCCTATAGGCAGCCTAGGACATCAAGATCAAGAGGGGCCTACAATCAAATTGCTAGTAAAATTAGAATTACATTATTCTAAAAACAGTAAACACTAAAACACTGAATCGAAAATAAGGATAAATAAAGGTTTGAATAAAGTTTCATTTTTGGTTTAGCTTAAAACTTAAAATTTATAATAATTCATACTTAAACTTTAAAGGCGAATTATTAGGAAATAAATTTATCTGAATTGAATTTACTTTAATCTTCAGTGTATTGAATATATTTAATTTAATTTTATAGAAAATATGATCATTTTGATTGCATATTTTATTTTCGAAGTCAAAGATTTTAATTATTTGAATTTTGTTTCTTTGCAAATGTGGTGTGTTATGTTTGATTAGTTATTGTTACAAGTACTATATAGGGTGCTGAGAATAAATGTCTAAATAAGTGTTCTCGACTTTTATTTATTTATTATCCGTGGCACATTTTTCATAAAGATTAGTACCCATCACAACATGTTTCATTTAACGCATTGATATATAACACAGTAATGATGTATTTTATTATCTCTCTGTAATTTTCAAACTTAAAAATGAGAGGTGAAAGGGCCTCATAAGTGGAATAGCCTAGGGCCTCCTTTTCTCTAAATCCGGCCCTGGTTATAGCTGTGAGAAGAATCTCCGAAAAGATTAAAAAAGATAAATTGCTGGTCGGAGGGTTTATCGAAGTGGGATGTCAGAAGAATTGCTTGTTGAATCGAATCTATGACGACTAAATTATTATTAGTTCGGGTGATTTTGTTGTTGGCAATATTATTTATTTATGTTGTGAATAGTTCTGATAATTTTATAAATTTTGCCGTTATAGACAATAAAAGTGTAAATGGAATCTCCAATATTCTCTTTTAAGTTGAAAAATTAAGTGGCGAAGTCTTGCAGAAATTTTTTTTTTCATTTGATCCAAAGGTCAGAGAAATGTTGAGTGCATGCATGATAAAAAAAAATCTTCTTTTCTGTTGCAATAGTCTATTGCACTGTGTGTTCCACCTAAGAATGTGGGCTGTTGAGAACTTCTGTAAGTCTTATTATTATTGTTTATGGTAATAAACTGAATAATAAGCCAGAAGTCGAATGGTCGAATGTCTAGCGCTCTGGCGCGATGAGCCACAGGTTTCGGGTTCGAGTCCCGGCGGTGCCATGGATGTTTGTAATGGTTCGGAATCCACTTTAAGCCGTAGGTCCCTGTCTCCTATGACTGTAAGAGCGTTACGGAGCAGAAGTCAGACTTCTACCTACGGGTGCTCCATCAGAACAGAAGCTGCACCCCTTCTCTCTCTTTACATGAGGGACACGACAACAACAACAAAAGTATCAACTGGGGCCTGAATGGCCGAATAGCTAGCTCTCTGGGATTCGGTACCACAGGGTTCGAATCCCGGAGGTGCCATGGACGTTTGTAGGGGTTCGGAATCCCCTTTAAGCCGCAGGTCCCGGTCTTATATGACTGTTGGGCGTAGAGCTGACAAACCTACCGCGTAAAAAAAGAAAAACATCTCGGAATCTACCAGTAGGTAGACGACATTGGCCCACACTGGGCTGTGTTGTTGTTGTTACTTATCCCAATTGGTATATATCTAATCTATACCAAGTCCATGAATCCGTATGGACACATGATTGAAGGAAGCAGCTTCTGTTGTGAAGGAGCACCCGCAGGTAGAAGTCTGACTTTTTGCTCCGTGATGCTCTACAGTCATATAAGACAGGGACCTACAGCTTAAAGTGGATTCCGAACCACTACAAACATCCATGGCCCCCGGACTCGAACCCGAAACCTGTGGTACCGAGAGCCAGAGCTCTAGTTACTCGACCATTCAGGCTCCACACTGGGCTGTTGCGCCAGTGATGATGATGATGAAAAGTGTCAACTAAGAAAGACTGAAAATCAGAGTATGGCTTGAATTTGTGTGTCATATTTTGTTGTTACTGCAAATGAAGAATTTTAGGCCATATGAGGGTCTGTCTTCAAGTTTTTTTTTTTTTTTTCATTTTATTTAATATTTAATATTATTTTGTTGAAAAGATAATTGGATCGGTAAATAATCACTGTCGAAAGGATCTAAGTGAATTAAGAAATTTAAATTCAGATATATACATGAATTTAACTTTCTTCAACTATCTATAGTTAGCTATCTTTCTTTCGTTGACAATACAGAGATCAATAAGAAACGAAGAAGGAATGATATGAATCGATAAGCTGGTATTTAGAATATTTAAGTTATATTATTGATAATCCAATTGATCAAAATTTCAGAACTATTTATTGAAGAGGATGAACCGAAAAGGAATGATGCAAATTAAAATCGTGAATGACACAAATAGAAAGGAATTGGTGGTATATTGCATCCAGCCAATCAATTACGAATAATTCTTTTGTAGATTTTCGGAGTGCATTTGTCGCGCAGTGACCATAAACATCCTTTTTGAAAAAAATAGCGTTTTTGTCGAACTCATTGCAAGCTTGATCGGAGACATGTTCTAAGCTTGCTACTGTGCTATCAAAATCGTCTTTTTTTTTTTTCAATTCTTCTATTAGCTCACACTCTCTCTATATATATCTTGTTCAAATTTTCAATCGTTCATAAAATACATTTTATGCATCCACACAAGTTCAAATACCGTTTTTTTTAACTGGTAGTGGATGACACTGGATGTTAATGCAGTTTTTTTCAAATATTAATTCAATAATTAACTTTATTTAATTAATTTTGGTTTTTTTTTAGATTTAAGCTGCATATATCTACCAATAGATGGCGCCATATAAGCTTAAAAAATGAATGAAAATTATTTATAAAGGACTTTCTGCAAATATAGGGGGAAAAAAAGTAGGAATTGACTTTAAAAAATTATTTTTCTATATTACTTGTTTCAATTCCTTCTATTAGCTCACACTCTTCCTATATATATATCTTGTTCAAATTTTCAATCGTTCATAAAATACTTTTTTTTTTATTCATCCACCCAAGTACAAATACATTTTTTTGAACTTGTAGTGGATGACACTTGATGTTAATGCAGTTTTTCAAATATTAATTCATTAATTAAATTTAATTAATTAATTTCAGTTTTTTTTTTTTTAGGTTTAAGTTGCATGTATCTACCAATAAATGGCGCCAGATAAACTTTAAAAAAAAAAATGAATGAAAATTATTTATAAAGGACTTTCTGCAATAGAGTGAAAAAAAAGTAGGAATTGACATTAAAAAAAATTTTTTTATATTACTTGCTACTTTAAGTATTTGAAGTGGTGCTGATGAAAAGCCAGAGTTTCTTGATTGCTTGGTTGAGTGAAGTTAGGGATACAGCTATATTCTCCGTCAGACTTTTGATCGATTCTTGAAAAATACGGTTTGTGCATAGCATTTTTTCTCTTTAAACTTGTTTTTTGTTACTTTCCAGGTAATGCTGCCTTAACAATTGAGCAAAATTTTCTTTTGTAATATAATTAGAGGAGGAGATAGTATTTGCTTGGACAGTGGATGCAAAGCAAGTAACATAAAAAAAAAAAAAAATTTCAATCAATTACTACTTTTTTTCACTATAATGCATTTTATAAATAATTTTCATTCACTTTTTTTAAGTTTATCTGGCGCCATCTATTGGTAGATATATGCAACTTAAATCTAAAATAAACTAAAATTGATTACTTAAATTTAATGACTGAATTAATATTTGAAAAACTGTATTAAATCAGTGTCATCCACTACAAGTTCAAAAGAAAATGCATTTGAACTTGAGTGGATGAATAAAAAGTATTTTATGATCGATTGAAAATTTGAACAAGATATATATAGGGAGAGTGTGAGCTAACAGAAGGAATTGAAAAAAAAAAAAAAAAAAAGGATTTTCCTTTGAAATGCGATATAGCCTCCTGGCTTATATCAGCGAAAGTGTCCTGTGGCCAATTGGCTAGCGCTGTGGTCGTTGCTACCAGAAGCTTCAGGTTCGAATCTTGAATGGGGCAAGGATGTTTTCTAGGGGTTCGAATCCACGTTACACTATAGTTCCTGGTCTAATTAGTCCAAAATGACCGTAAGCGACAAGTCAAACTAATCTATGAGTGAAATGTTGAGGGTTTTGATTTTTGTAAAAATGTTCTTCTGCCGTACTTTTAACACAGTTGTGGCCCTGGCCCCTATAAATAGCACATTTAGGAACTTTGATTGAACACAAATCACTATGATGGGATCTGCAGAATTCATGAGTGGCAATATTTTTGTATGCTGCAGTTAGGGATTGTAATATCGGACCAAAAGTTCAATACCGGTATTCGGTATTTTTTAGATCTTAATACCGGGATACCGAGAGATATATAGAAACAATATTTATATACCGTACAATATAAAATAAAATATTTTATACAGTAGCAGCCGAGTGGACTGTGAACCGACTCCCAAGCGTGAAAAGACGCAAAAGTCGGCCGGCAAGGTTATGACATCAATATTTTGGGATATGCATGGTATAATATTCATTGACTATCTTAAAAAGGAAAAAACCATAAACAGCGACTATTACGTAGCGTTATTGGAGCGTTTGAAAGACGAAATCACAGAAAAACGGCCTCATTTGAAGAAGAAGAAAGTGCAGTTTCATCAAAACAATGCACCGTGTCACAAATCAATGAAAACGATGGCAAAATTGCATGAATTGGGTTTCGAATTGTTTCCGCATCCACGATATTCTCCAGATCTGGCCCCCAGTGACTTTTTTCCTGTTCTCAGACCTCAAGAGGATGCTCGCTGGACAGAAATTTCGCGCCGTTGAAAAGGTAATCGCCGAAACTGAAGCCTATTTTGAGGGTAAAAACAAATAGTACCATAAAAATGGTATCGAAAAATTGTATGATCGCTATAATTGTTGTATCACCCTCGAATACAATTGTATTGAATAATAAAATCAAATTCTATATAAAAAAAAAAAAAAGAATTTTTCTATGCTAGCCTATGAACTTTTCAGCCCTCCTGGTAATACCGGTAGTAGAATTTCTAAAATTTCTACTACCGGTATTACCAGGAGGGCCAGAAAAGAAAACCCAGATGAGTCTTTGTTTTATTTGATAGTTTTGTTTGAGAATGTAAATATCACAAAAACACTCGAAATAGCAAACCATCTAATGCTGTCATTTTACTGATAATTTCATCCAAATTATCTTTTTTTTTTCAAAATAATCTAAAATCCCTTCACTATTTATAAGATGACATTTTTTTTTTTTTAAATAAAAGAACAAAACAAGTTTTAAATTCTTACATTGGCATAGGACTCATAATTATATTAATCGAATGAGAATAAATCAAACTTTAACACTAAATATAATTTTAAAAAGCACTTCATTAATTAAATACGTAGTTTAAACTGTAATATTAAGGTTATTCTAAGGGTGTTTTTATTTTTTAAAAGTGATCTCATCATTGTTGAATAAAGATGTCGAGTGCCTGAATGCGAAGCGTTTATCTACTCAATGGTATGTGAAGGTAGTAGGAAAGAAAAGTCATGATAAATAGATAATAATCGTATAATTTGAGAGAAAAAAAAAAAAAAAAAAGAAGAAAGTAAGAAAAATGTAAATCATCGGTGATGGAAACGTAACAAGAAATTTATGATCAGTAAAAATGCGTTGAAGTAAAATATCTAAAAAGTGATAAGTGAGCAGGACATTATGGTGGTTTGAGGCTTCGATTCCATTTAAAGTAAAGAAAGGATACTTGTATTTTCCATTCAATTGCGTAAATATAGTTTGTGTCTTGATGAGAAGGGTTTTCGTGAGTAGCAATGGTAGTGAAGAAATTTCTAGAAAGTTTAGTAATATAGTTGTCAATAGAATCAATTTTTAAATCTTGATGAATTGTAGAGTTGCGGACAAACCAGGGTGCACCAGTGATCATACGAAGAAGTTTGTTTTGAATAATTTGTACAAATTTCTTGTTAGATTGTGCAGCTAGACCCCAGATTGGGGCAGCCTAGGTAAGGATAGGCCTAAGAACTTGTTTGTAGAGAAGAAGTTTGTTTGACAAAGTTAATTTAGAAAATTTATTAATGAGTGGTGGAGTGAGATAAAAAATTTTCCGACATTTTTCTTTGATTTTTGAATATGAGCTCGAAACGTAAGTTTATTGTCTATAATTAAGGCGAGATATTTAATATTAGTTGCCCATTCAATTTGTTGATCAAAAAGGGAGAGATTAATATATGGTTGTCTGGCGTGTCCTTTTCGGAAAATGATAGCTTGAGATTTACAGACATTAATTGCAATGCGCCATTTAATTAGCCAATCCTCTGGGATATTCAGAAAATTTTGAAAAGTATTGATGACATAAAGAATAGAAGCACTTTGGGCAAGAGCAGCAGAATCGCCAGCAAAAGGCAAGTGGAAATGTTGGTGCATTGAGGAAAGTCGTAGGTAAAGATATTGTAGAGAATATTACTTAGCACGCTTCCTTGAGGTGTACCAACACAAATACGACCGATTTTGGAGAATTCATTATGAAGTTGAACTTGAAAGGTTCTATTTTTAAGATAATTTGTAATGATAAGTTTGATCCAAGTTGGAAATTGAAATTTGATCATTTTGTAGATCAGTCCATTGTGCCACAGTCCATCAAAAGCTTTTTGACATCTAGAAAGACACCTCCTGTAAAAATGTATAGTTATATCCTTCAGTGACGATATTGGTGACACGTAGAAGTTGATGACAAGTTGAGTGATGTTGTCGGAATCCAAATTGTTCTGCTGGAATTATGGAATTTTTATCGCAAAAAGAAGTAATATGTTTCACTAAGAGTTTTTCGTAAAGTTTTCCTACACAGCTAAGGAGACTGATGGGCCGATAATTTTGAGGAAATTTCCTATCTTGGCCAGGTTTAGGGAACATGATGATATTTGCTTTTTTTCCAGATAGGAGGGAAGTAGTGATATTTAGTACAGCTGTTGTAGATTTTTGCAAGATGTGTAATGGCATTAAGGGGGAGACACATTAAGGCTTTATTTGGAATGTTATCAGGTCCAGAAGATTTCCGAATGTTGAGATTCTTGATTAAGTTAATTATGTCATGAGGTTAAATTACATGAGATTTATTTTCAGATATAAAATTTTGTAATTCATTAATTTTTCCTTTAAGACTATTGGAGTTCCAAGTCACGCATAAGATAGAATTATTGGTCGATCTATTGAATGTTATTGACTGGTTGATTTTGAAGAGCAGTAATTAAAACAGAAAGATTTGAAAGTACCCCAACTAATTGTTGTAGAATGAGTGGAATTGGAGGCGTTTTCGTGGAAGCCTGCAGAGTATTGGAAGAAGTAGTATGGTGAGAAGTCTGGGTAGGAAGAGTTGGAAAGTCATCTGAAGAAGGAGGAAGAGTTGGAGAAGCCTTCTGATGAGCGGGAAGATTAAAGTGATCTAAGAATAGGAAATCTTTAAAACGCTTTTTGTATCAAAGTTTAAAATTATTAATTTATAATATTTTATCATATGACTTAAATATATAATTAACGGATTTTTAGAATATATATATATTTTTATTAAAAAGTTTTTAACGTTTTTTAAAAATATTTTCAATTATCGATAATTTTTCTGTTAGATGGTTCCATCGATGATATACCGGGAGGGTTAAAAGTTATATTCAAAACAATTGAGCTAATCAAGAAAATTGTTTTTAAATCATGACTTCTCTACGAAGGTATCGAAATATTTTATTTTTATTTTATCGGAGAATTAAATTTTGTATTTTATGGTAAATTTTTGATTTTTTTTTTTTTTTGAATGAAAAAGATATAAAATGCTTTACAGAATTTCAAAGTTTGTTTATTTATAAACAAATCTAACAATTAAAATATGAGGAATGAAATGCTTTCTATTTATTAGAAATCAAACAATAATATTGTTTTAAGTTCTGTTTTCATGCCGTACGAAAAATATATAGTAAAACTAAAATACTTAAAGATTTAAAGAGAATGCTGAAATCTCATTTAAAAATTACTATCTTTTTTTTTTTTTTTTTTTTTTCGATATTTTATCATGTAAGTTTCAAACCAAAATCTAATTTTCTTTTCATTTTTTAAAAATTTGTATTCTACTTTTAGTAATGATTCACCAAAACAAAAAAGTCCTAATTCTTCTGATGTTCATGACATACCTATAATTCCACCTCATCCTGCTCCTAGAAAGGTAAGTTTATTTTAAAAAGGAGTATTCTAATTGATTGTATTAATTATAAGTAAAGAACTTTTGTCATATAAATAGGTTTTTATTTTTATGAATCATTTGGCTTACCAAATTTATTTCTAAATTAATTATTTCATTCATTTATTTTCTATTTTCTAAATGTATAAATTTTATTTACTGTTCAATTATCATTGCTACTTAAATGGTTTCAGTGTAATCCTTAAGATGAAAATAAAATTATCTGGGTTATTTCTTGGTCACGAATTATCATGCAATCCATAATTATCCAAATTACATTGTATAAAAGTTAATATTCTCAAATTTGCTATTCAATTAATTGCTATCATAGTAAAACATGTTCTTCAGTATAATTTTCTCTCAATAAATAAATTTAGTTTTAATTGAGCAGAAATTACTACAACATTAATATAATTCATAATCATTTTTTTTGTGTGTGTGTGTGTGGAAATATAATAAACATAATGTTGAAATACAAGTACATTAAATTCTTTAAATATTTCATTTAATGCTAGAACACTACATAATTTTTAACATTAGTGTAAATAGAAATGTAGTAGTAGAAAAAAAAAAATTTCAACTTTAATGAAACTTTATATTGAAAAATCTTTACTTTACTATTCAAATAATTTTTATAAAATTTAAAATAAATATTTGTTACATTAAGAATAGATCAACACATTTCAATCTATTCATCTTTAGAAAACTATATATTTTTGTTTCCTACATCAGTGCGGAGGCCATATTGGCCATGAGCACTCTGGCAGCCCAATAAAACCAACCTTGTTATAAAAGTTGTCTGGAAAACAGTTCATAAAAGAGAGCACAGGGCACAAATGTGTAAAAACCATAAAAGTGCCTGAAGAACATAGGATACAGTCAGAAATATTGTCCACGCTGATACGGCAAAGTTGTTCTTGTAAAAAGTCACATCCAGTCAAAAGCCTAAAATTTGCTGTAAAAATCAAGCAAGGAAGGTCTATGGGGAGGGGGAAGGGAGGGTACAATAATGAACTCCAAACTCTACTCATCATAAATTCAATATGCTCATTTCAGAGAGACATTTGCAATCTATTTTTTATTACACCACAGATCTGCTGGCAGGACAGAGTAAAATGTGACTGCTGCAAATTGCATCCATTTTTTGCAAGGATGTCAGCCTTTTCATTTCCTTTAATATTTCAGTTTTCTAGCCAATAAAAATTGCGTGATTAAAAAGCATCTTAACTTCCTCCACTTGATAGTATGTGAAGCAACAGCCAAAATAGCAGAATCAGAATCTATAAAAGAGGCAATTTTCTTAAGTGATGTAGACAAATGAAAAAGATTTAGAACGGCTCTTTAGGGCCTTGATCTTAGCATTGAAATTTGTGACATTTAAGCCCACAGGATAAGATTCCTTGAAAAATCTTTGCAGTAAGACCAGTAGCACTTCCTGTCGCAGAATCAACTATATAAATATAAAGCCATTCATCTCTTGGATAGTTTACAATGATGATCTTCAAAGAATAGTCTTTGGGAGTTCTGGGATAGCATCACATTTCTTTTCAGAAGAACTAATTATTAGGCAAAAAAATAGAGATTTTATGATCAGAAGGAGGTTCATTGCTAAATGGATCTCAAGAATTGGGAGTGAGGTAGTAATCATTATTGAGCTCCTCAACTCTTGCTAGAAAGGTCATGCAAGTTTGCAATCGTAAGTTAGAAGGGGTGCCAATGGTGCAAGGTGAGTCTTTTGCATTTTTCATGGAGCTTTAATAGTTGCCCCTCCCTTCTTAACTTTAAAGGCTGGAGTTGATTTGAATTTTCATGGCAGTGATTGGGATAGAGCCAGCTCCAACAATTATGTCTAAGAATTTTATTTTGAACCATATCAACTATTTTAGAACATGTATTTGAGGCCATAACAATGTGTTCTCTTCTATACTCCAGAAAAGATCTAACATAGGCCTTATATGTAGTTCAATAATGTATCAGCTGTGGAACCCCAAGTGATACCAGAAAGTCACTTTTAAAAGCTTCAGTCTATCGGTGCCTTTCCTTGACATCTCCACAGCTTGTTTTTCCATAGGACTTTATTTATAGAAAATATATGGAGAATATAAAAATTCTACAAAAAAAAAAAAAAAAAAAAAAAAAAAAAAAAAAGGTAATATAATAATAAAAAAAAAAAAAAAAAAATTAAGTAAATTCCTACTTTTTTTCACTCTATTACAGAAAGTCCTTTATAAATAATTTTCATTCATTTTTTTAAGTTTATCTGGTGCCGTCTATTGGTAGATATATGCAACTTAAATCTAAAAAAAAAAAAATTAATTAATTAATTAAATTTAATAACCTGAATTAATATTTGAAAAACTGTATTAACATCAAGTGTCTAGAAGTTTAAAAAAAAATGTACTTGAACTTGAGTGGACGAATAAAAAGTATTTTATGAATGATTGAAAATTTGAACAAGATATATATAGGGAGAGTGGGAGCTAATAGAAGGAATTGAAAAATGTAAACATATTTCTAAATTATACAATGTTTCAGGAACTTCATATTAACTTTGTCACATTTTTAGAACTTTTTCAACATAAAATGGAATTTTATCAAAGTACACAACATAATAATTATATGTTGTGTTATCTCTTAAGCTTAATATGTTATATCTATCATATTAAGCTTATTTTAAAACATTAAACATTTATTTGGCACTTTCAAATGAAGTTAAAAAAATATTTTTTAATTGATTGTAACTAAACAAATCTGTACACCACAGAGTAGAGGGGTTTAAAATATGCTAAAACTTCGGAAATTTGTTCATTTAACAAGTTTATTCTTTCATCTTGGCCTTTAATATATTCCCAAATATTTGATAATTCATCATAAGGAATAGTTATATTCTTATTTTTAGGTGAATTTTCTTCAGTTAATACATAATTAGCATCATTTTTTGTGGATTAATTAAATAATTTAATAAATTCTTTAAAAAAAGAATTTATCAAAATATTATTCTGATATTAAAAAGGTATGTGAACAAGAATTAAAGTGTATAACTCTTAATTATTTTAAACATACCATTATTTTATAACTCTAAATTATTAAGAAACCAAAAATAAATTAAATTTTTTTCTTTTTAAATGTTGATTAGATGTTTCTACAGGAAATAAATAAATTTGCTTATAATATTATTGTGTTAATTGAAAATTAAATATCATTGTTAAAAAAAAGGTTTCTTTAAATAATTTTAATGTTCACGAAAACCAGAATTTTTTCTTTTTTTTAGAATATTTGTTTCATTTTTTATTTATTTTTGTAAATTTTGATAATGTCTAAACCAGAAAATATATGAAATTTAAATTTAAAAAATGTATATAGATTAACTTGTTCTTATATATTTTTAACATTTATTATTTTTTTAGGAATATAAAGAAATTATTCCAGATATATCTGTAGTATCTGATATTGCCGATATTGGATCTCATGTAGAAAATTTCCAAAATAAATATCCAAGCCAGCGAATACAATCGCAATTCTTTCAAGTGAAGCCTGGACGAATATCTAAATCACTTTATTTACAAAATGATTTAGCTCCATTAACAGATATTGCTTATAAAAATATGCAATGCTTCTATGAACAAAATTATAGAATCAATTCTGATATTTCTATACCAAAGACTACTGGTCATTTTATGGATAGAATTGATTTAGTTTCTAATAATAATATTCTTCCTTCTACTAAGAATTGTTTTCATACTGGTTGTCAATGTTGTCAAACTGTCATAAATCAAACATTATCAGAAAAATGTAATGATCAGCATGTTTCACATAAAAGTAAATCAAGGCACGCTTATGTTCCTTTAAACTTAATTCAAGAACAATATGAAAATGATCTAAAATGTCCAATGGATAATAGCCAGTGTCATTTACATAAAAGAAACTGTGAGTGTTCAGAACCAAATAAATTTCTTAATTCAAATCATTATCTTACTTTTGAGGATCATGCTTGCTGTCCAAGCAAATTTAACTCAGATGAACCATCAGAAATGGTGTGTACTAAAAAAATGCATGTTTGTCATTGTTCCAGCAATCATAGTTTAGATTCAAGCGAAACGAAATCTAAACATGAAGATCACGTTTGCTTTGATTCAAATACAGATAAAAGGAAAAAAACGGAAAATCATAAAACCGAGGAAGTAGGTAAAGATTTTTTTAAAGTTGACATTTTGTGCAAAAATTGTAAAAACGAAACTTGTATATGTAAATCAGAAATTAAAACTTTAAAATCCACAAAAAATGATACTAATTATGTATTAACTGAAGAAAATTCACCTAAAAATAAGAAGATAGCTATTCCTTATGATGAATTATCAAATATGTGGGAATATATTAAAGGCCAAGATGAAAGAATAAACTTGTTAAATGAACAAATTTCCGAAGTTTTAGCTCAAAGAAATTGTCACTCCTCTGAAAAAAATGAATTATCCAAGGAAACAGAAAGTGATATTCCTTATATACTCAATATTTTAGAAGTGCACAGTGACAGAATCAGAGAACTTCAACAGCAAATTAATTTACTGCAAGAAAGTGTTGATAAACTGTCGCACCTACAAAATAACAAAGATAATGAATATATGAACCAAGTGCAGACTTCAAATTGTATTAAAAAGGATATTTGTCATGAAGGGACTGAACAAATAAAATGCAACTCAAATGTTGTCTGCCATGAACAGACTAAAGTTACTCAGACATCGACCAGTACTATGACTAGTTTAGCCTTGGAGAATAATGAAAAGCTTGTTTATCATAAACAATTAACTGTGGTGACTGATTTCACAAAGCACAAAAAAGAAATATCTGATAAACACTTGTCTCCAACATTTGAAAATTGTATAAATGGAAAGGATATTATTCCAAGTTCCCAGGAAAGAAAATCCCACAGACTTAGTAAAAATTCTCAGTGTTTAAAACCTAAAACAAGAAAACTACATCAAACAGTACCTCTGCAATTCCAGATTCTAATGATAATCAAGTATTAAAAAGTTCTCATAGAAGGTAAACATTCTATATCTGAATAAATTCTTATTTATAATTTTTTGTTAGGAATAAATTTAATAATTTGTTTAATTTCATTTTTGGTGAAAGAAAACTCGACAGGATCTGGAAACCAAGGAGCTAATTGATCAAGTAAGGCTTATAATTTAAAATGAAAGATTATTTTTTAAATCTCTATATATTTCAAAATACTTCTAAATGCTACATTTTTGCAAATTGTTAATATTTTATACAATGTGCAGTTTTTATAAAAATCTTTTTTTCATTGTAGTTTACATTTTTAAAAAAGATCAATATTCCATCATTGTATGCAAGATTGTTTGATCTCTTCTCAAATAAAAAGAAATGTAAAACCAGGTTTTAATCATTTTACTGAGAATAAGCAGAAATAATTTATGAGTAGAACTACTTGATTTAGTTTAAGAATTTCACAGATTAATATATATATATGAATATTATTTATTTTATAAGATATGCAATATTGTACATTTAAGAATAATAAAATAATGTTTAATTGGAATAAAATCAACAATTATTAGTGGAGTGCCAGTTGCAATAATAAAAGTAGTCAAGATATTTTCCCAAAATCAGGCAGCGAAAAAAATTGGATTAGACTGTGTAAAATTACATTCTGTATGAAAATACATAATTGAACATAAAACAATCAAAGGAATAACTATATTAGAAGTACTTCAAATTCTTTCCAATGTGTAAAGTTTTTCATCATTTTATTTAGTTTTTATGTTGATTTTCTACAAAAAATATACTAAAAATTGTTTTCAGCCAATAATATATATTAACTTATTCTAATACTTTCCTCCCAGAAATTTTTTTTTTTTCAGACAACTAGATTAATGAATATTATAGTTAATTTTATTTTTATTTTTCAAATTAAAAAAAAAGTAATTCATTATTAGTTTTAACATCGTTTATAATGAATGAATTAGTGTTAACATTGTGGAATAAAATCTCAATTTGAATTGCATTTTTGTATAAAATTTAATATTTTTCATCTTTAAATAGAATTTGAATGAATATGACTTATAATATATTTTTAAGTTGAATCCTAGAAGAAATGTGTATAATAAAATTAATTATGTAGTTAATAAAAAAATTATTGTGCAGTTCAAAAAAATTTAAGGAATTAATTGTCCTGTCTATCAGTATATCTTTTAACAACTAAAACTAAATGGTTCATTTCTCCATAATCACATTTGCATATATGAAATTATTGAGTCAAAGTTTATATAAAATTTCACTATACTGTTATTAAATATTACCTTTTTGTCACATTTTGTTTCAGAAATTTTAAAATTCTATCCTATTTGCTTCATATACATTTAAAAAAAGTTAAGATTTGAAAAGTCTTTCCGTAAAGCAAATCCAAATTACATTTTATGATTTTAAAATTAACAATAACCAGTACCAATCTCAAGATTAGTGTATGCACAATTTACAGAAATCTGAACTTAAGTGTTTGTAAGGAAATCAACATATTTAATTTTGTTGCAATAAAAAAAAAATTCTTTCTCTTTAATTTAGTGAAATAACCAAATTTTTTTCTTAAATAAAGATAGAATGTACATTTTTCTCCTTTTTTGTATTTAATGTGAGTGCATCTAGAATTTAATATAATAATATTCTTCTCTACATCTTTATCTGAAATTCTATGGAAATTATATATATATATATATACACACATAAAATAACATATCTAATAATATAATTATAAATAATAACTTATATAATTTATGCTAAACTTTGATAAAGTAATCTATTATTTTGTAACAATAAATAGGATTTTTACAAATTTAATTTTATTAGATTATAAACAAGAAAATCAAAATGTAGCAATAGAACAGGAAAAATATTTTCTCGCACCAATTTCGGATTTTAATTTTTAAATCCTTATTTGGACAACATTTTTTTTTTATAGTTAACTTATTTCTATCATTCAATGTGCTAAAAGTCTTGTAAAAATTTCGTTTCGTGTATTTAAAAATATATATTAGATTCTGATACATGTTATCTTGTTAAGTAATTGTTAATAGTTTTTCTTTTTATGGTTTGATAAAATTAAGGAATATCAAATAAAGCATCATAATATTGCATATTTCTCTTAAATATAAATTTTCTTGTTACTTGCTTGAAATAATTTATAATCTGATATTTTATATTTAGAAACAAATCAACTTTGATTCTGATGATGTTAGTTCTCCATACCAAAAAAAGGAACCAAGATCTCAATCACGACCATCTAGACCAAAATTACGAAGTCATACTTCTCCTAAAAGAGTAGACACATCAATTAAAGGCTCTAGGTAAGATCAGTATATATATATATGTATATATTTTGGAGAAAAAAATAGTCTTTACTCAATAAGAATTAGAATCTTAATGTATTTTAGAACTAAACTTCACTTTTCCTTATTAAATAACGTGAATATATTAAAATATAGAATTTTTTATAATTTTTTTTTTTTTATTTTAATAACCACTAGTGCATGGGTTCATTGATTTTTTAGTTACATTTAATTCATATATAAACGTAGCAATGTGGGTTTATTGTCATGTTAATGCAAAAAGAGTTTAAATATTTTTAATGATAGATTATTGCATGATTCCAGATGAGAGAACTTGTATTTTTTAAGAATGAAAAAATTTTATCTTGGTATTTATTAAATACATATAGATTTATTCAGCAAATTATTACAATCAAGAGAGAGTTCATTTCAATTGTGAGGAAATTAATAAATAGTAAAAATCAAGCAATTTAATAAAATAATTTTAATAATTTTTCATTATCATAATTTTTTCTATTACAGACAGACATATATAAAAACATTTTTCATTAATAGATACTATATTAAACATTAAAAAAAAAAAATAATTGTAGTTTTTGAAAATATATTGCTAATTCACTCAAGTCTCAAACATAATAATCTTACAATGACTTCTAAAAGATTATATTAAAAATAACAGTCATCAGTCTTTGATGGACTGTTATTTTTGGGTTTTATTATATGGTTTCTTACATTTAATAGTTTGATCACCATGCAATCCCAATGGTTAAAATAAAATTTTTATTTGGCCATATTCTTAAACTATAGTACATACTTTCCAACATTATAAAATTTAGTGAAAAATTTTATTAACAGTTCTGTAAAAAATATTAATATTTCCAATACTCATTTTTATTTATCAATTTTTTTTGTACAGCAATATTTAAAAATTTTTAATAAAATCCAATTTTAACATTTAAAATATCTATTACAGATTATATGTAAAATTTAAAAAATTTTCCAATGTGTTTACTAAGTTATAAAATTTCTGACATGAATGTATTAAATTGATAATATTATAATTTAATTTAATTAGCATCCAAATATATATGCTTACTTTTAAAAACGTACAAATCAGAAATTTATATTAATGTTTGTATTCCGATGCAAATATTTTCTTTTTATTTTTAAAATATCAATGTTCATGCAACAAAGATATATGAAATATAATTTTTCTCATTGCTTTCAATATTCTTAGAAAACATGGAACAGTTATACAAAAATCGTCATCTTCAAGCACAAGTACAGATTCAGGACACATGCAAGAAATATCTCATAGAAAATTGGACCATTATAATGATCAGCAAAATGAGGTTTATCATAACAATGACAGGTTTGAAGAATCTGCAACCATTTCGAGATATGGTTTATCTTCTCCAAATTTATCTGTTGCAACACAACGATACCTTGAGAACTATGGATTAGTTCGTGATAGAAAAGACAAGACTTCTTGTTAGCGATATACAAGATGAAAATGTATTTTAATAGTGTGTGTTTTTCATTTATTATAAATAAAAAGTATTATAGAATTTTATTTAAAAAATTATATAAAATTTCAATAATTATATATATACATTCAATATCTTTTATGTAAGTAAAATATTTACAAAGCAAAAACATTGAATCATCACACTTTTATCTGCTTCGTCATCTGTTTCACATTCATTTTCTTTCAAACTTTATTCTTTCTTTATGCAGTTGAACACCCACTGCTCTTTCATGATGGGAGTATTTGCATCTCTATCTTATCGGCCTTGGCCTCAGTAGGCAATCATGCTAATCTGGAGCCAGAAACTGTTTCTTAACTGTTTCTCCAGATTCATCATTGCTAAAATATAGATAATTAATTATTCTACACATGAATTAAAATATATAAAAAGAATTTAAATACAAGATATAGTAATGACAAATAATTAGATACATTTCTTGAAAAAATTTTATATGCATGCAAAGCTAAAGAAATACATCATTTAATACAAATATATCTTCTGCAAGTTTATAAAAATTACAAACATTATTCTAATGCAAATATTTTGGACATAAGAATAAAGCCTATACTAAATAAATGCTGAACAGTCTCATGAATCTGAGATTAAGATTTGGTTCAAGGATAATGTCATTGAATTTTCTTATATTCAGAGAAAGGTTGTTATAATTATATGATATAACTGTTCTTAACTTAATCTATCCATCTCCAACTAAGAAAAAACAATAGTTTTCTTCCACTGCACATCCAAGAAGCAAAACAAAGGGAATTTTTAAATTTATTTCTCATACTATTACTAAATCTGAAAAGCCACTACCTATGTATTAACAATTACAATAATCAATTTTAGAGAAAATATTTGTATTCATTTTTATAGTAAATGCTGCCATTGTTTAAAAGTTTTTTTTTTATGTCCCAATTTAATTAGAGAAATATCTTTAACCATTGCCAAAATTTCAATAATAAGAAAGCATCCTGTCAATTCATTATTTGATCTAATAAACAACACTTAATATTACAATAAAAAAATGTATTCCATTACTTCAGGGCTTTTTTTCTGCACTACATGTAAAAACTTATATTTTCATTGTTACTGAAAAAACTCCATTACTAATACTTTTTAAAAATGAATTCTGTTCTTCCAATAGAGGAAGTGTGTTTAAAATAAATTGGAAACATATGATTTATTTAGAATATATATGTACTCTTACTATGGGTTTGATTTCTTCAAATTTTCTAGTTGTCATAATAATATGTTTAGAGATTTTATATACATTACTGAATGAGTTACTTACTACTTAAATCTACAATATGGGTTATTGTCATCATCACTATGTTTTACACATATTGGCTCCCATAATAATAATGATGTGGAATATAACACTGGTTGGATTTTTTTCCTCCTTTCATCAAAAGAAATGGTTATATTTTTATTTTTAGAACATCGGTTCTTAGATGTATCCTGAAAAAGAAAAAAAAAGTTCTTAGAGCACAAATAAACTTGATTAAGAAGTAAACAAGTATTTATTTATAGAATAAAATATTAATGGGAAAATAAAGTCTCTAAATTCTTAAATATTAATGTAAAGAACATTAATGCACACAAAACAAAATATAATTATTTATACATAAATAAGAAATATAAAGGTATGAGCATGAATCTGAGAATATCCCATGCCATCTGGTTTGCATTTAAATTTCTGTTTATTATGCACTGGAATTCTTAAATGTTTAACATCTGGGAAACAATAGAACAAAACTAAGATTTTTCTAAAAAAAAGTGAGGATATAGGTTTTGGTGACTTCTTTCCAGTTTTGTTAAAATGGTAGAAAAAAATTTAAATGTTTGCTTAATCAATAGCTCAAAAATCAAATGATCATGGGATTTTCAAAAGGCTAACAATAAAATGATTTCATTAAAAGATTTAATAATCTACAATTCAAATGTCTCCATGAAACTTTATTCTTGTCTGAAGGCTGGTATAATGAAGTTTCATGGAAAACTGGCAAGAGATCAAGTCGGATGGAGGAAGATTCCATGCAATACTTTAAGTTTTAATAATTAAAAAGTATTAAAGAAAAACTAGACTCAAAAAAAATCCTCACAGTAACCATTATACTTTACCTGCAAAAAATTCAGGAAGGATATTTGGTAATTTTCAAAATTGTCTTGCCTATAAATAGTTTTAATAATAAACACATTTATTTTTTTTTAGTAGATTTTCTGTACACATATGATGAACAAAGTTGTCAAAATGGCCACTTGAAGAACTGACATGTTCAACATAATTTTGTAAAAATATTTTTGGAGAAAGAAAAAAAATGATGTTTTAATGTTTCTGTTTAAAATGATCTCAAACAATTAAGAATATTTACTAGACCATGGAAATTAAGCGACGTAAAAAAATTAAGAAAATATTGAATTTAATATGAAATTTACGAATTGTTTTGTGAAAAAGAACAGATTTCTTTTTACCCTTTTTTTCAATTGAAAATCACAAGGGATAAGGCTTTTGTTACTAAAGAAGAAAATTCTATAAAAATAAAACACCAGAAATTTGAGCAATACGTAA
>BPLR01003614.1:0-51426 GCA_021605095.1 Caerostris extrusa | reverse complement strand
ATTAAGCGAAGCAAAAATAAATTCTGAGCAGTTAATTATGTTATTATAGTATGTTATCAAATTAATTTCAAATACAAAATAAATTATGAGTAATTACTTATAATATTATAATATATTACATTATCAAATTATTTTCGGATGCAAAACAAATTATGAGCGCTCTTCATTTAAATTTTATATTGCATTTTAAATAAACAGAATACATATATTAAACTACAGAAAAAAACGAAGATTTTTTTCCATCTTTTTTATTTATACACAAATTATATTTTTAATTAAGATGTGAATTCATAGAATTAAGATGTCAGAATCATCATTGTATGGTTTTCCTTAAGATGTTTCACAGAAATTTTTTTAATTATACATAAAAAAAGTTAGGCCAGCAAACAAAAACAACTTTTGGTTGTTGTTGTTGCTATCCCCTTGATTTAGAATCCTAAACCAAGTCCAGTAGATCATGCTGCATCAAAAGATCGTAAACTGTCCTCCCCTCATTCAACAGTTGCCTCACAGAGGCACCAATACAATCGATGAGATGAGAGGGAGACGAGATGGCCGAACAATGGCAAAGGGTATATGTCTTCTCGTCTCCATTGAAGGTCAAACTCTTAGTGTGGCCAGTCCTTAGTCTAACTAAAGCCGTTTGAGCAGGTCTAGGACAGGAGCACTGCAAGGACATACCAGGACAACTTTTGGTAAAGATATATATATATATAACTGTAAACAATATAATGGTATTTTTGTTTATTTACAAACACATTTTTACAACATTTTTGTTTGTTATACAAACGTAATTATTACTATTAACAAATTTTAAATGCTCACAAGATGCAATACACTTTTTCTTCTATTTAGTCAACAGCCCATGGTGGGCCAAATCTCTTCTTTGCTATATTTTTCCAGTTAGTAACTCTTAAAACTTTAAAATCACAGGACCATCACACATATCATCACACGGACCACATAATCGATCCTTCTCAACCTGGGCCTACCCCTAGTTCTAGTTCTAAAAGGTACTATAGTAGTTGAATATCCTAAATGTCATAGTTGAAGGGTCCATTCGGTAGATGTGGCCGTAGACCACATGCATAAGATCTTGATGAATTTAATGATATCTGCCTCCTACCTATACAATTCAAAATTCAACCGTTGCCACCACAATCCATTCTCATTCACCGCGCCAAACTAATTTTTAAGTGCTCTTCGCTCAAAGATGGCCAACAGTTCAGCTTGTGATTTAGTCAAAATCCCAATCTCAGATCCATAGGTGAGCACAGGTTTAATGAATGCTTAATATAACCTAATTTTTGTATATATCTTAGTTAATTTAGATTTAGTATACACTTATATTTATTTATTTAAACTAATTATTTAAAAAATAATAATAAATTTGTTTTTGAATACAATTCTACTTGAATAATATGTTAAATTAATGTTTTAACTAATGCGATGTGTACAATCGATTAGATTAACTATGATTAAAATAAACTTAAAATGTTTATTGGGAAAAAAATCCAAAATAATTCGAATTATTACGGAAAATTATTTATTACTTATCAATAACTAAAATCCTGAAAAAGTTTACTATTCACTCACAAAAAGTTTTCCACAACCGTATTATTGATATAAAAGTTTTAGCAAATTAATAACTAATTTGCAAATTTCGATTGAAGTATGCTTCAGGATCTAATTATGTAATATTCTAATTATATAAATAAATACTAGATAAAAACAAATGAATATCCTCAGCAAACAATTTTCTTTAATTTAATACGAAGTAGACGGTTTCAAATTTCTATGAAAAAGTATTTCTAGATTATTATCTACAATTACTATTATGGAGATAAATTTTCTGAGTGTTTCAAATGACATCTGAAAATTTTAGTGAAATTTATTTAGGCTTAAAAATATGCTTTTTTAATTTTTCAAAATGTGAAACGTGTTAGATTGAATAGACCATATCATATTTATATACCATATCATAGTTATTATAACATTAAATAATATAAATTTAACTATAATGGAAAGAAAAAAATTTCTATCTTGAAAAATTTAAGTAAAATTATAAAATAACAAATAAACTTTTATTATTGAACATGCTTCTTACCAAAACTCAATGATTATACAATAATAAACTCAACAAAAATTGAGAATCAAAATATCAAACAAACAAAAAACAAACATATATATCAAAACATTTAAATATGTTGTAATTATTATAAGATTACTAAGAGGAATACGTAAAAAGTACTTTCCCTGCAGTAGCACTGTAACAGCAGGAAAAACAACATTTATTTATAGACGCTATGTGTTATATTAATAATTGAATTGCCAGATGTTTTGAACGAAATTGGACGAAATTTTTAAAATATTGAGAATCGTATGGCCAACTGGAAGTTTTCTAAGTTATAATGATAAACAACAGCTCTTGAAAATGTTCTTTGAAGCGATATCAACCTTACCCACTTAACATAGGAATATTCAATACACACTAATCAATACACATTCAAACAAATCTTTACAATAAAATTATTCAAAATTATTAAAATGTTAGTCGATAAACTAAATTAATCATAATAATAATCAAACTAAACACTGTATAAAATGAAATATATAAATTTGAATATATATGTATATAAATTGAAATATGTATATTTGACTTCGATCCAGTCATATACCGAGCAGAAATAGCATGGTTTATAATTTTCTGAGCCTACGTTTTCTTGATAACGCTATCATCAGAAAGTTGCATTTGACTTTCTTAGGTTTAATAATTTTTCGGGTTTACGGATTTCCTGAAAAACAAGTCTTCATACCCTGTCATCATATTTATTCCGTACAAATTTTTGTGTTCTTTTTATATCTGCCATTACAGTTTCTGCCGTTCAACCTTTTGATTATTAAATGATTTTCACTTTCATTGCAGCAGTTTCTGTTTTTTTAACAGGTAAAAAATATGCAACATTTTAGGGTGATTGCATTGCGAAAGCTATCATGATTTTCTTATAAAATTTGCATGTAATGAATACCGGTTGTAGCAATTAGTGTCTCAATTAGTCACTCGCTATTAGTTCTCCTTCAATTTTTATATAAATAAAAATATAAATATAAATAAATTAGTTTAAATATAAAATTTTAATCTTTTTTTTGTTCTTTATATATATATGTTATATTATATGTTTTCTTTTGTTTTTCTTTGTTCTTTTATTATTATTCACAATAATATATAATGATAATTACATAAAAAGATATCAATGATAATTTTAAAATCCTGGAACTGGAATTTTATTAGCTTTCCACATCGACGTCTTTTATTATTATTATTATTATTATTCCAACACAATTTTGTTAAATTTTTCTTAATTTTTAAAAATAACAAATAAATGCATCTAATAATTTTGTTTCAACAAGTAAATAGTAATAATTATAACTAGCTTAATATAAAAAAAATTGCTTGGTTTCAAATAATAATCAAATAAAAAATTCGTTACATAATTGAAATTTTTATATTAAAAATTTCTTCTTTTACAACTTAAATTTAAAAACAATAATAATTTTAGTGTAAAAATAAAAGATTATAAAATTACTTTATATAAATAATTTTATCTTATTTAAAATAAATTCATTCTGTTATCCCTCACTTAGATCATTTTAAATCGCAGTTTATAAAACATGTGCTTTATAACTGTATCACGCATGTAAAATTCAACAAAGATAATCTTTAAATTTAATCTTCTTTTATTATATTAAGATTATTTTTAAAAAATTTCTAATCTTGCACAGATAGAAATAGAAATATTTTGAAAGAGAAAAATTATTAAAATTAAATATACACATTGCTTTCATTTTCATCGTATTTAAAAATTTGCACATCAATTTTACAAATTCCTTTATCAACAAAAGGCAAAATTTAATATTCATTTGGGGTTTTTTTTTAATTTTTTTTTAATCTTTAAATAAAATAAATATGATTGACTGTGTTAATAATAAAAATATTAATAATAAAAGAAAGAAAAGATTAAATAATTAATAATAATAAATTTATTTAATTATAAAAAGAAATAAATAGATAATAAATAGGGATTATAAATAAATATTAAATGAATATTTAAAAAATAATATAATAAATAAATATTAAATAAATAATATAAAAAAATAAATATTAAAATTACAAAAATTTAACTAATTTTTAATTAGTGTATTCATAATTACTACTACTTAAATGTTATAAGAAAATTCTTAATTCTACTTAAATGTTATAAGAAAATTTTAATTCTACTTAAATGTTATAAGAAAATTACAATTAACCCATAAAATATTACATTTAGAATGTAATATTAATGAATATTATTATGTATTGAATTAGATTCAATCACTTTTTACTCATTAGATATAAAATTTGGGCTTTTTTGAGGCTAATATAAATTTTACTTATAAAATTTTAGTAAATTAATATTTACCTCTTAAAATCATTTCGTTTCGCTTCGAATCCTTTGATCCCCAAAAAGTCCATCTTTCCAAAAAGAGGGACCACCTGCATTAAGAAATTCTGCAGGTGGAGCCAAAGAGCTCTGAGGCGAAAATAAATAAATAAATAAATAATAAAAAAAAAAAACTCGATATATGAAACAAAAAATAAAATAAAAAATAAAAAATAATATTCATCTTCCACTAACATTGACGCGACGAACTCACCGCGGTCACCTCGACTACAGTGCGGTCACATTCCACAGTCAGGTTACTGTAAAAAAGTTCGCACGGCAAAAATAAAGAGAAAGAAAATAAAAAAAAAATCGCCAATCGAATCTTTTAGAACTTTACGGAAGCTGACAGCGCCAAAAAATCCCGCCAATTCTTCTATATCTGATCAGAATTTTTTTTTTTTTTTTTTTTTTTCCCTAACCGATTTGAATAATAATAATAATAAAAATAAATAAAAATGTGAAGGAATGTGAAGGTAATGATGTGTTTTAAATATTTATTGTTCTTCGCATTTTTGGTATAGGTTAAGTATGAAAATGATGCGCTTTGTTTTGAGCAAATAAATAAAAAAAAAAAAAAAAGGAAGTAAATAAGAAGAAAAAAATTGTTGTGTGAAATAAGTCACTGCATGATTGTTGTCGTTACAGAAACTCATCGCCAATTGCGGGAACTTTTTTTTTCTTCTTTTTTTTTTTATTTCATTGTCATTTTGTTCATTGTTGGCTAAAAACTGCTCTTTATGCAAAAAAAAGAAATACCGTGGGAATTCTTTTCTCTTTTTTTTATCAATGAAGATCGTAGTATAATTTGCGTACTGCATATTTTAAGCTAGAGGCATGCTTTTTTTTGTGGATAAAAGAAGCATATTGCGTAAAATCCTGTTGAAATGATTTTAAATGAATTTTTGAAATGATTGAAATGATTTTTTGTTTTGTTTTGTATTTTTAAAATTCTTGGCTTTTAGATGAAAAATAATATGCAGACATAAAAAGATGCGATAAGTAAAAAATTTTACTTCACTATTTTTACATGTCTGTAATGATATTAATTTAATATGATACATTAAAATAAGGTTCTTTTTAACTTAACTTATTACGTTCTTTGACTTAATACACATTTACTTAATCAAAACTGAATCTTTTGAGGTCAAAACTTAAGTTGCCTCTGAGATTTAAAAAAAAAAAAAAAAAATTACAGATAAAAAGCTTAAATTTGCCTGTAAATATTCTTAGGGGTATGGGACTAGCACTCTGGCGCTCGGTGTCACATGTTTCGATTCGAGTCCTGGCAGAGCCATGGATGTTTGTAAAGTGGTTCAGAATACACTTTAAACTTTATGTCTATACACTTTAAACTATTTAGTCTAATATACACTTTAAACTATTTAGTCTAATATTACTGTAGAGCATTGGTGTAGGGCTGACAACCCTATCCGTAAAAACATCTCCTGCCTCGAAATCTTCCAAAAGGGCCCACCATGAGGCCGCGTTGTCCCAATGAAGAAGAAGAAAAAATTAATAGGCGTTATGGTTGCATTAAATAAAAATTTTATTCGACTATTTTTACTATATATAAACAAAGAACCTTGTTTTAATGTATCATTTTAAATTAATATCATTACAGACATTAATTTAATATGATACATTAAAATAAGGTTCTTTTAACAGATTTAATATGCATTTACTAATCAAAACAGAATTTTTGAGGTCTAAACTTAAGTTGCCTTTGAGATTTTAGAAAAAGATTACTGATAAAAAAATTAAATACGCCTGTAAATATTCATAGGGGCGAGTGACTAACGCTCTGGCGCTCGATGCTACAGGTTTCAGATTCGGTGCCATGAATTTTTGTAGTGTTTCGAATCCAGTTTAGTCTAGTTTGTCGCTCTACAGTCATCTTGTGCAAATTTAGGGCTAATTTAGACCGGGGCATACAGTTTAATGTGGATTCCGAACCACTACCACTATTACACCACACCATCACTGTGCTTAGGTTGAGTGGGGCCCTCTTTACAGTTTGGAAATGATGTAGCTGAGAGAAGTCTGAACGGCTCTGTGGTCATATGTGACCGGGACCCGGCAAAGTGGATTCCGGAAATCACTACAAACATCCATGGCCCCCGCCGGTATTTGAACCCGAAACCTGTAGTACCAGAATAGCCAATTTTCCATCAGGCCGCCAAATCCTCTTTAAATTGTAGGTCCCTGTCTAATATAGCTGTTGGGCGTAGAGATGAAAACCTTACCCAGTAAAAAGAAAACATCTCCTGTCTCGAAATCTGGCAGTAGACCCATAATGAGGCTGTTGTGCCCATGATAAAGATGATGAAATATTCATAGAAATTGTCAAAATGGGGGAATTCATCGTCTAATATGCATTTAAATATTAATATTCTACAGAACATCGTAGAAAAAAGTATTTTTAGCTCTTTAAATTGAAATAAATATTTCAATATTCAAATTGTCTTCATTGTAATAAAAAAACAGGATTTATCTTTCGGCAGAAACTTTTCAAAATCAATAAATACTTAGACAGTTGTCTTGGATACCTTAGAGCAAGCGTTGCACCGACGTTACTCATTTAGAACTACCCATGGGTGCGTGTAGTTTGAAGATAAGCTACAGACGCGGAGTAACAATACCCCCCGCAAAGCTCATGTTAGACCGGGACCTACGGTTTAAAGTGGATTCCTGAACCACTACAAGCATTCCATGTCACCCGGGACTCGAACCCGAATCGTGGTACCGAGCGCCAGCCACTCGGCCATTCTGGGCCCTAAATCAATAAGGAAAATTTGTACATCTTACAATTATAAATTTAAGCACAATATAATGTGTTCATCTGTTCTTTATTGAACCAATAAAAAGCACCTGGTAATGAATATTTGAGATATAAGGAGATAAAGTTTACTATCCTCCCTTATTTAATTTTTTTTTTTTTTTTTTACTTTTTCAGCGTTAATGGATTTTTTTTTTTATATAATTATATGTGTAAGCAATTTTTTACAAATATTATTACAATTCATTTCGTACATTTAAAAAAGAGAGCTTCTTGAACTTAACAATTATACTGCATATTTCTCTAATTAAAGTAAAAATCCCAAAGTTATCCGAATTGGTTATTATGAAACATCCTTATAACTGTAAACTTCAGGACTATGAAAATCCGATTTTTGCATTACTTTTATTTAATAATTCTTATTTTATAAGTGGTGAATTCTAATAGATTTTTAATACATTCGAAATTGCAAGTTTTATTAAAAGATTTGAGATAGAATAAATAGCAATTAAAGCTTTTAAATAAGAGATGAAAAATGAGATAAAAATAAGAGTTATTAGAGATAAAAATGAAATGAAAAATATGTAAAGGAATATAAATAACGAAATAAATATAAATAGCAATAGAAATAAAGAAACTGTTTATTAATTTCACTTATCATGCATCACTTATTTCCAAAGAAACTCGAATATATAATGCTAACTCCATTAACTTTCAACAAAATCGCAGGCTCTTAATCAATGTTTTAAAAACGATTTAACCTGTAATGTCTTCAGTTACATTAAAAATAAAAAAAATTAATGTTAAATTTAAATTATTTTCGAAACATCGAGAACTAGATGAAAATATTTAAAGAAAATCATCTGATATCTATCATCATGAACGAGCCGTGTGGAAAGTAGGAGTGAGGGGACACATAAAAAACATTTGTATATATTTATATCTTCTTCAATGGCTCTACAGCCGCATGGTGGGCCAAGACCTTCTGCCAGATTCCGATACCGATGAGATGTTCTTTTTCTTTTTTTTACGGAAAGGATTGGAGCCCTACCCCTACAGCCAAATGAGAACGGGACCTACAGTTTAAAGGATTCCTAACCACTACAATCATCAGAACCCGAAACCTATGGTACCAACCGACATAGTGTTAGTTAGGGCCCGAAGCCACCAAGACCTATATATTTTATATATATCTACTTTACAGCTTAAATGGATTCTATGCATTTATGAAAATATTTTTATTTTGTAATATTGGAAAAGGAACAAAAAGATCCATCACTACATTTTCTTTGAAAAGAGAACAAAAACAATGAAAAATTCCTTAACGATAAATGCAACAATATTCTATCTTTAGTTTAGTACTATTCTACAAATATTGCTAGTAATAATTACCGTGAATTTCACATGTTTTCTTTTGTCATGTTATCAATTCAATATTAAATTAATATTAAAATTTAAATAAAAGAGTATAAACTTGCGCAAACAATAATTCAGAAACCATAAAAATAATTTTTATGGATGGCGAAATTCATTGTCATGATTTTACTCTACATTTTTAATCATTACATTTACATTTCAAACTGCTTTTTATAACATCCAATGATCAAAATAGATCGAAAGTTTATTTATTTTAGAATTATCCATTATCAGCCTTTGATTATCAGATTTAAAAATTATCCAGCATCAGCCTTTTCAAGTAAAATAGCGTAATTTCATATCAAGAAATATCGTAACTTAAAATATGAAGAAAGATTTTTTAAAAATCAGTTATTTAAGTTCAAAATATTCTGTAATACTTTTATACATTGCATTTCCAAAAATACAATAAAAACTTTCAAACCGCCCAATGTAAGAAATTTTACCGATATTGAAAGTGTTATTTCCGATCACTTTCAAATTAATCATTTCCTTCCTTCCCTCTGACTAAAAATCATACATTTTGTTCAAATGCTCCTTACTTATTTTTTGTATTATGCGAATACATACGTAGCTCAAAGAAGAAAAAAAGAAAAGAATAAAAACGAAATAGAGAATTCATTCAATATATATTAAATTATACATACATCAAAGAACTTTCAAAAAACTTTTTAATAATGACAAAATTTTACAGGTCGTTAATTATTATTCATTACAAAGAACTACTCTAATTTTTAGCTTCATGAGGGAGTGGTGTTTGTTATGAGTCATGCTCAATTAAACCAGAGCTTTATTTTTAACTGTTATTTATTTTTATGCACAAATATACACGACAATTTTAAAATATATAACTACTTTTTCCTTATCTGCATTGCTCGTTTCACAAGCTCTCTCTGTCTCTGAAGATTCTTGAATCTTTTTTATTTGGGAAACCCAGTTGACGTCAGCCTTGCTCGGTAACAGAAGTTCACTGAAACTTCTGTGGGCCTCTGCAATAACTCAGTTTCTCAAGGCTTACTCATAGATGGCGCTACACTCCAGATTGCTCTTTCTGTCAGGGAGTTTATCAGTCAGTACCAGGGGGTCCTTAGGAATTGCTAGAGGTTCGAAACCCTCAGAAAATTATTATTGCTTTTTGTTTCCTATCTCGCTATATCTAAAACATATCATATGATTATAAAATAACTAATATTAGCTGTATCTGTTATAGATATATATCCCAAAACAATTTTTTTCTTAACCCAGTAATTTGGTGAACTTTCAGAATCAAGGGTACTCGGTTTGATATTTGTCAAACAAAGATATAGAATCGATAAATTTGTAGAATGAATGAAGACTTGCTGTGGAGACTGTCTTGGCTCTTGCCATTCGGCTCTAGGAGAATGATGCAAGCCTTCATATCAAGCTTAGTCATTCGCCAGTGGAACTGCTGAGATGTAGCTGATTCATCATTACCCAGGTGGCACCACGAGAAGAAGAGTTTGCCAGCACTGCACCCACATTGTACTACTATAACACCTGCTCCCTAGCAATATTGGGATTTGTGGAACGAACAGACATCAATAACTGGCTTACCAACGGGTGATGAGAGAAGATCATTGTTTTCCAGGGGGGGCAAAGAGTTTAGGGATCTTGCCTTTTGTTTGTCGTGTGAGAGATACCTCCCACAAAACAGCTCGACTTTTGATCTAAGACATTTTTCACACTTTGTCATAATTGCCATTGAGTCTATTCGTTTCTGAAAGCAGTGACAATGGATAAGAAACGCGAATCGAAGACTGAATTCTCGTGTATATTATCTGGCACCCTTTATCACAAATCATGAATATTGTGTCATACAATTTTGAACAAATACCTTCAGATGTAGCATTAAGGGTTTGCACCCTGTTCTTCAAGCCCAATAGAAGAGCATTCCAATTCACGTAATTTAAAGGAAACTGTATTTTTTTTATATATTGAAATTTAAAATCTGGTCTTTGAATCATGTTCCGCACAGATTTAAAAACCAGTTTTAGAATTTAAAAATATTTTTAAAAATATGATTTTTTAAATTAGTATTTTGGCAGCTATCAAATTTTTAAGTCGAATCAAAATATTTCTTAATAACTTTGGAATGAACATTTCGGTCTTGAGTCTTGAAACGAACATTAAGTCTACCCCTTTTTTGTATGATGGATGAAATTTAAATATTCTCAGTATAAACTCAATATTTGTAATAATATTTCGTTATATTTTAGCACAATTGATTAATTGCAATTAATTATAATAAAATGCTGAATACTTTATTTTGAGTAAAAAAAAAATCTCCAATAAAACATTAAAGTTGCTGCTAGGCAGATGAACAACAGAGTTTATATAGTTTGAGCGCAAAGCTAAAAATTTTATCCAACTTTGCTATAAGGTGATTTGGTTTGGTTTGGTTTGGCCGGTCTCTTTGCGATCATGTGCACACTTTTAGGCTAATTAGACCGGAAGCTACAGTTTAGCGGGGATTTCGAGCCACTAACAAACATCGCTTGCCACCGCCAGGATTCGAAACTGAAACCTGGGGTATTAAAGGCCAGATACGATAAAGTGAAGAAAACGAACAAAAATTATTTTATAGCGTGTTAAATTTAAGACAAAAGACCAGAAGAAAAAAGGATTGGATTATTATTTCAATGTTTCGCATCTTTTCATATGAAGATTTACATTGAACTTAATACGAAATATCAATAAACACAAATGGGATGTTTATTATAAAAGGCCAAGTTATGACAACAATGAAATGAAAGAGACGTAGTTGACAGTTTAACAATGATATTGGCTGATCAGGAAAAGAGAACGTGTTGATTTAGGTCATTCAGTTTTGTTTCTCGGGGGACCTCATGGGGTTTCTTAAACAGCTTATTGGCATCATTGTTGAGTTATTAAAAAAAAAAGATGATGCGTGAAAAAGATAAAAATAATGAATGCTTTTATTTATTCGTCATATTTGTTTCTTGTTCAACATTGTTTTCATCGATGACTGTTTCAATTTGCAAAAACAGCATTGCAATAAACAAAATAATACTATACAATAATGAATGAATTATTTATATGATTGCCGATAATTTGTAAATTTTAAAAAAGCAAGTATCACAGTTCCTTGCCTGTAATTCATGATTTGTTGAATATCGGTGGGCTCTTGTTCCATATAGGTATGTGACGAAAACAACTCACCAACGAGAGATGAGTGGAGGAAGTTGCTTTCTTTCAAGGGAATTTTTAAGAATAATTGCTCTGCATTTCTTGTCAAAACTTCCAAAGTTCCAGCTAAACTATCAATTGAGGCGCACTTACACACATTCTCAAAATCCCCATAAAAATCTCTAAGTTTGAAAAAAAGACGACTGCAACGAAAGCCTCCAGTGGATTCAAACTTCAACCCTCCTTCAAGTTAGCTATATGCCTTACCACTGAGTCGTAAGTCAGGCTAATACTTGAATTATGTGAGAAAAAACATTAACATTTCTCAACGTGATCTGTAGTAAACCATGTAATATATATATATATATATATATATATATATATATATATATATATATATATATATATATATATATATATATATATATATATATATATATATATATAAGAGCCTTGATGGCCAAGCGACTAGCGCTCTGGCCCTCGGTGCACCGGGGTTCGATTCCCGTCTGTCATGGATGTTTGTAGTGGTTCGGTACCTGTAGGTCCTTTATCTAATTTGACAGTAGAACGTTGGGCGTAGGGCTGGCGACTCGAAATCTGCCAGTTGGCTGACGGTTTTAAGGCGGTTACAAGAAATATTTTAAAAAACGCGTCTATTTTCTGCCAACGATAATTGATGAAATTTTTGAAGTAATCTATTTTCTTCTACACTGAATTAAAGATTTTCATTCCTGTAGTGAATAAAATTATTTAACATTTTTGATGTTTAGAAAAAAAGTTTTCAAATCGTATTTTTTTCTTCCTCCATTTGATATGGGATAATTCAAAATCTGAAGTTTCTGGTTTTTAAATGTAGCATAACTGTATCAGTTAATGAAACAAGTTTACGGCGAGTTTTGTTTAAATGGATCTAATGTCTTCTTATGACACAAACTTTTTTTTTGACGGAAGAGATACTCTAGAAGATAAGTACATAGGAAAACTAAGTTCGTCAAGAATGCATGAGATTATTGAAAAAATGCATGATTTCGTAGCTATGCATCACTGAGAATGATGGAAAGGTCTTTGAACATCAACAAAGAAACGATTCTTGCATGAAGATTTGAAAAAAGCGAAAGCCCGTGCTAAATTTGTTCCACACACTTTAACTAATGAACATGAGTACTTCTCCTTGATTTCTCATTGCAAAGACGTCATTTCAGCAGCCGAAAATGATCCGAACTTCTTGAAATCGATTGTTGCAGGTGATGAAACACGGTGCTTATATATGTTCCACAATCAAAGTGCGGAAGCCAGAAAACCCATCACAAAGCCAAAAGAAGAAGAAAAAGCTCCATCAAAAATCAAAACAATTCCCATCACATTCTTTGATAGCAAGGGTTATTACCCACAAAGAATTTATTCTTGACTGGGCAAATAATTACTGGTGAGCATTATTTTAATTGTTTTGAAGTGAATGATGGCCAAAGTTCGTTGTATTCGTCCAGAATATCGGGATGAAAACAGTTGGTGTTTTGTTGCATGGCAATGCACTCAGTCACAAATCTCTAAAAGTGAGACGAATTTTAGCAAAAAAATAACATTTGGGTGCTAAATCATCCACCTAATTCACTTGGTTTAGCACTCTGCGACTGTTTCCCATAAACTTGAAATGAATTTAAAAAAATGTTATTTTGATGACATAGTGAATATACAAACAGCTTCGACGCTAGCTTTGGAGGCAATCCCACAAAGGCATTCGAGTCGAGCTTATTTTGATTAAAAAAAATCAAATATATATATAATATATATAATTTTTGTTTTCATTTCATTTTTATAAATCTAGTTTTAGAAATGCTTTGACACACTGTGTATATAAGTTTCTTTTATACGATTTTCAAAATTTATTCGAAAGTCGAGATCACTACTTCGGATAAAAACAGAACATTTAAGTGCAAAAAACAGTCAAAGAAAGCAATGATGATAAAAAGGAAAAAGATTAATTCAGGGATTAATCTTTTCCTTGCTCATCTAACATTATAACCACATTAACGTCCTTTTTAACGTTATTCTAATTTTTATTTCCGTAATATACTTTATTATTTGAATGGATTATAGTACTTGATGGTACCATTATTAATTATATTCTTGATGGTACTATTATTAATAATCTAGTAGACTTTTGCTGTACAGAAAAAAGAAAACACACTTCCTTTCTCTTTTATATTGTAAAATATATTTTACAATATTAGATATTTATTACCTTTCTTCATATTGTAAATTTTTTCACAATATGTAACGACATTTTAGACACATTTTTTTCCTTTTAAGTTGCACTATTTTCTTTTAAATTGTGCTAAACTATGTAAATTTTTCACAGCTTTTTAAATTTTAAAATTATATTAAGATATCATTGGTGGTATTCATAAATCGTATCAGTGATATTCATGAAATTATATCAGTGGTATTCATGAAATCGTATCAGTAGTATCTTCAAAAATATTGTTGTAAAGTTGCATAATAGAAAGTTCATCAATATGATTGCTTTTTTTAATATTTTTAAATGAAATGATCTAGGAACAAGTTTGGTAAAAAGCACATTTTCGATTAAAATCTCAATCATTTTGAATGAGATAACGTTAAAAGCGGTAACATACTAAATTGTGGCATGCTTTCAATAACTTTCAGTAACGAAACTGATTCCATTTAACTACATAGCAAAAGAAATAATGATTTTATGTCTGGTATGTTTGCAGGAAATATCTCAAGTTACTTATAAACAAACTCTACTTTCAAAACGATTCACATATAAAGTGAGTCCCAACCAAGGCTTTATTAAAGGGTCACCTACCTAAAAGGAAGTTCATGTTTACTTACAGGAAAGGGTTTCAAAAGTTTATGCAATCCAAAATGATATATTTGTTCGAAGGTAGGTAATGCCATTTCAGTTCCTGGTAATGAACGATTGCATCTTTCTTTGGAAAATATATTCAAGTTAAAAAGATTTAAAATACTAATTTCAACTGAATTATAGTAATCAATGTCAGCTTGAGGCAACAATAAAAAACACATATAAAAGAAGAATGAGGCGCCATGAAGGTTTTGGACTAAGATTAATTTTAGAATATAATACAAAATTAAAGATGTATGAAGGATAAATTTTACTATATTAATTAAAGCATAATGTACATTAGATAGGTAGTGGTAAAATATTCACCTATTTTAGTTAAGACAGTGATATCATCGCTAGTTTTCGATTCAGGATGTTTGTATAATCCACTTAGTAGTCAGTTTATGACATTGGGCGTAGGGCTGACAACCCTATCCCGTAAAGGAAACATCTCAGTCTGATTTAGTTGTTGGGTCAAATCACGCAAATTGAAGTTTGTTTTTATATCTACTCAATAATGTACGGTTTACTTTTTAAAACATCGGTGATATCATCATTTGTTCTGCACGTCTCGAACAAACTCACCGACAAGGCGATGAAGGTGGATTTTAAGGTTGACCATACCACATTCATTTGTTCATGGCAAAAAAACTTGAAAATTCCCATCAGGTAGCTTTATATAAATTTGAAGCGCTTTTACATGCTGTGGCAATTGCCATAAAGTCTTCTCGTTCTAAATACCACTGATTGCATGATCACCACCAACGGAATCGAAACTGGGTCATTCCGCATATTAATTTCCATGCATCTTTTTTAATTTTCAATTTAGCCTACACAAATAAAATTGATAATTTTTTTTTTTTTTTTTTTTTTTTTTTTTTTTATTATTATTTTTTTTTTTTAATGCAGCACTGATGTTATTCACTTAGCACTACCCAGGAGGTGAGTGCAGCTTATAGATAAGCTACGGATGCGGGTAACAATACCTTCGCAATTCTCTGCGATCATGTTAGACCGGTCCTACAGTTTAAATGAATTCGAACCATTACAAATATCCATGACATTGCCGGAACTCGGGCAAGCCGAAACCTGTGGTACCGAGCGCCAAAGCGATAGCCACTCTGGCCATTCAACGCCTATTGATAAAAAAATCTAATGTCTGTAAAAATTTTAAAAATGTGTGATATTTTCTCTCAGAAAAATTGATTTTAAGGTATTTTCATAAAAGCAATAAAGTTCTGTATCACTTACCCAATTTAGCTGTAAAAATATTTTTAAAAGATATTAGAAACTTAAGCGTCCCCAATAAGGTATACCGACTTTAGGTTTTCTCAAACATAATAGCATTTTTTTTTTTACTTTAAAGTAAAACTCTTTATTGACTTAGTGAAAGACTAAAGTAGTAGAGACTGCCTCTAAACGGTGAGTGATGCCCAAACGAGACACACTAGAGAGGTAGAAAAATAATATTAGTTATTATTAAATAATATTATTATTAAATAATATTTAATAATATTAAAATATTATAAATTTCGACCAGGACGATGCGCGGAAGTTGGACAATTCCTCTAACGCCAGAAGCAAAATTACAATGAAGTAATAGTAACGTAAATTTAAGGCAAACGATATCTCATCTATATCAAAATTTTCATAAATACATATTGACACGACAAATATCTAACTGCCCGGAATAAAAAAATTGAAAGAAACAAAATTTCTTTAGATTAAATTTCTAGAGAATCAATAAACACATTGAATTTTCTTAAGAATATATTTTATGGTAGACATACAATACACATAGGTACTATGAAACTACAAAAATGTGTTTTATACCAAGACAAAAAAAATACTTACTTATTTGACCCACAGTTTTCCAAAACAAACACACAAAAAAAAAAAAAAAATAAACAAAAATATTTTTACCTTAATACATAAAATATTTATTAATACATATTAACACCCATATTGACAGGACAAATTCCATATAATTTGAAATTATTTTCGATTTCAATTGCTTATGTTATTTTTCACATTCACCTTTAGGGGTAGAGTTTTCATCTGTAGGGGCTATATAGCCTCAGATACTGGGAAGAGATACAAAGTACAGTAAAATAAATTGCTAGGGATATCCAAAGTATGAGCTGTGCATGAAACTCATAGGAAAAAAAAGAATGGCGAAGAATTTCGGGCGGTTTTTGTTCAGATATTTTGCTACAAATAGCAAGGAGATAACAGAAACAATGTCGTAACACGTGTGCTGCATATGGACCCCAGAATAGATGTCGGCCCTCGATGGTTCTACTTGAAAAAACGAGTTCGTGCCATTCTTTTGTTAAAATAAGCAAGAACATCCATCCCAAAGGGTATTTAAGTGAAGCTACAAGCACCATCCAAGATTATGTTAAAAAAAAAGTTTCGAAAATATTTTACCTATACTTAGTGATAACAAAGGAGAATAGAAACAGTTTCTCAAAATAGAAACTCTCGTTTGAGCCATCTGATGTCACAATATATCTAATTTTTAATTTTTTTTAATTATGAACAACTTTTAATGTAATATTTTATTGTAGATTGTGTATTTTGATTCGTTTTTAGTATGCTAATAAGATATAGCATTAGGTATACTACTGTGTCCAAAAAGTAAGACCAATTTTCAATTTAAAATTCCCGGAGGAATTATGGAATTCAATTTTTTTTTTCTTTTTTGGTTGACATCTTGTAACATGTGTGAAAATTTGACGTCAAAATATTCATTAGTGTTTGAGTTACTCTTGGCTTTGTGAAACGCTAAAACTGATTCCAGCGATTTTGAAATGTCAGATTAATCGACAAAAGAACTTGCATTCAATTTTGTTTGCGGAAACATATAGAATGTGGCAGAAGGCATTCGGTGAGCATTCCTATATCGAAAAGAATTGTTTAAAAAGTGGTATAAATAGTTCAAAGAAAGCAGAGATCGCGTTGAAGAACGAAAGGCCCTCTGGTTGACTATCAACTTCAACCGACAAGGCTCACGTCAAAAAATTAAAGATTTGGTGCTTGCAAACCGTCGATTTACAATTAGAGACCTTGCTGATGATGTTGGAATTTCAAAAGGATTGGTTCATTCCATTTTGGACCTCAAACGCGACAAATCTCGATTGGTATCGAAAACACTGATGCGCCAGATCACTCTGCTTCGATTCTTCGTGACTTTTTCGCCAAAAATGAAAACCATATAGCTCTACAACCACCGTATTCCCTCCGTGCGACTTCTGGCAATTCCTTAAACTGAAAAGACCACTCCGGGACACTGTTGTGAGTCGATTGAAGAGATTCAACGTGAACCGCCGCGCGCTTTGAAGGCCACCTGCCGATGACTTTTTAGCATGCATTGAGGATTGGAAAAAAAGTTGGCGGATGTGCATTGTGTCCGGAGGGGTTACTTTGAAGGCGAGGAAATAAATTTGGAAGAATAAATAAAGAGTTCTTGAAAAAAAATAATTGGTCTTACTTTTTGGGCGCAGTAGTATGAGTATCGTAGTCTTTAAGAATCTTTTTTGCCCCATAGTCAAGAATTTCTGATGGCCCCCATATAAAAATGTAAAAATTAAATTTTTATTTAAATCATAAATTAATTTCCTCGTGCCACACAAAATAAAAGAAAAAAATAATTTTCTCTGTGCTTCTATAACTAATAAAATATGCGTTGCGATCTGTAGAAATTTATTTTCAACTAACTTTGTGTGTAGTATGTTAAATTGTATATGTTACACACCTGTAGTATGTTAATATCAAGTCACATTCATTGTATCCTGTTACGACCTTCTAGGGAAAGAATGCGTGACTTTGAAATTCCTTTCAGTATCAGGACAATGATTTGATATGAACGTAACATGTGTATTTCATTATTCATTTCAATTTCAGTGTAACAAGCATGTTCATAGACAATAAATTAAAATTCGTAAATGGATTTCAATACATTTTTTTACTTCAAAACTATTAGAATTTGATAGAAAGCTACGTAAAATATATTAAAATAATGCTGTATAATTAATAATTTTATGCACTTTGACGAATTTTATGAAAGTAACGTTACTAAAAAATTTGTTATTTGTGACTAATAATAGATGTCTTGCAGTGGGAGGAGAGGTGCTTTTGTTGTGATGGAGCACACAAGTCTGACTTGGCTCCAGCAAGTCGCTGAGGAAGGAGCTTTTAGGGGGAACTACCCCCATTTTTACCTTATGGGAGAAAACTCAGGAAAAATTCCATCCAGGTAGTCCTGACAAGACAAGTTGCATAACATCCACACGCCATCGATTCTCCTCTTTTTTTTTTTTTTTTTAATGGTGTTTACAACAAAGCCTCAACAGATTGAACCTCAGCCCTAACTGCTCACCAGCCGCGTACGTTACCACTGAGCCATGAGTCTTTCTAAGTAATGTCCTTATGGAGATGCGATTTATTGCAGTGTGTCTATTTATTGCAATATGCCCTTATATGCGATTTCAAACACAAAAACCAACAAATAAAGCATATAAATTAATAAATTCTCTTTAAAAATAGTGTATAGGTACTTTTGCTTCAATCGAAGATGAAACCTCAGCCCTAAGGCTCACCAGGGTAATTTTGCGCTTGGCTCATAAAATATTTCTGCACCTAACAACATATCAGTTTTTGTCAGGAATATTAAAACTATTATGACACTACAATATAACAGTGACGATTTCGCTTGTTTTGTCGCTCTGCAATCATTTGTGCTCACTTTGGGCTAATTAAACCGGATCTTACAGTTTATAGCGGATTCGAACCACCAACAAACATCATGCTACCTCCAGGATTCGAACTTGAAGCCTGTGGTACCAACAGCAGAAACGCTAACCAATTGGACATCTAGGCCGCTTATAAGACGGATAGAGGTGTGTACCTAGGATTTTGTCAGGGACGGGGGAAGAGACAAAATAAAACGTAATCATTAATGAAAACTCAATTGGTCATACTAAAGAATGAAGTAATAAAAGGGTATCTGAAGTTAAAATTTCCATTTATAAATTTTTAATAATTTTTACATTATTCATTAATTTGGTTCAAATATATAAAAAAAATGAGAATATTTAAACTAAATTATTGCCTAAAAACAATATAAATTTAATTTCTTAAAAAAAATTATTTAAAAAAATAATAAATAATAGGAATAATATTACCAGGAATATTAAAACTATAACTAGCAGCTTTTTAGCTCAGTATTGTTTAACACTGCAATTCGGGGACAGACACTTAAAACATGCTCTATTCCTTTTACCAAGTTCTACTCTGTCTTGAACAGACAGTTTTTTTTTTTTAAATTGTGGATATATGTATAAAGCATACATATATATCCTATATATGTATGTTTTAAGTGTCTGTCCCCGAATTGCAGTGTTAAACAATACTGAGCTAAAAGCTGTTAGTTATAGTTTTTAATATTCCTGGTAATATTATTCCTATTATTTATTATTTTTTAAATATTTTTCTTAGAAATATGTATAAAGCATGCATATGTCTTACAAAAATCCCGCCTTTGATACCACACACTTCAGGTTCGAATCATGACGGTGGGATGGATGTTTGTGACTGGCTCGAAATCCACATTAAACAGTAGGTCCCTGTCTAATTACCTAAAGTATGCACACAAAATGACCGTAGAGCGACAAACCAAACTATACATAAATCACATTTAACATTTTTACTTCAAATAAATATATACATTAAGAAACTCTTTTTTGAAAAAAGTAAATTTTGCGATTTTTGTCCTTCAAACAGTTTACCCTCAATTTAACCATATTATTCGGACAAATTAGGTTCAGGTTTGACCTTACTCTTTGAGAACAAATAAATATCGCACTCACTTTCCAGCTGCTGAGATTTAAATATAATTCTCCTTGCTTGACTCAATATGACTCATCAATTCGTGATCCTATAAACTAGAAATTTTATTCGAAACAATTAGATCACATAATGATTTAAAATCATTTTACTATGCGCAACTGATAATAATACTGAAAGGTGCACCCAGTTTTGACATGAATTTGTACATAACTGTCTGAAGGCAGTTTTCTGTGCCCTACAAAACTCATCAAACATTCCTGGGATGTTGGTTTGAAACTCTTTAGCACAATCGTTTTTAATTTATCAAGAAAAATTTACACAGGTCTTCTTCAAACACATAAACTATCTGAATTATTTGCTCCGTCATTGAGGATGTTGAAAGAATTAATTCATCGGGTACTTTTGTTTGTCCTGACCGCTTTTTCTAAAGAATGAAAAAAATACCTTAATGATTCAGCACTTGACAAGATCTAAATAGATAATACTTTTACAAGGCTTTTATAGATTACACGTACAATCCATATCTGAATTTCCTTTTGAAGCTTTAGTGTTTTTGAAATGTATCTTTTAGAATAGTAACTAACTCTTAAAAATCTTTTTCTAATTGCGTAAGCTTAATATTTAAGCTTATTAATTAATATTTTAACTAATCAGATGCATCCTACGATGCCAACATTTCCTGAGGAAATGAAATTTTTCAAGGATGATAATATTCTATTCATGAATGAATAGGATGAACCACGAATGAAGAGAAACATCTATTGAAACATTGGCCCGCACAGTTCCCGACCTCAGGTTCATTAAACAGCTATGGTCTATTTTAGAACGAGCCATCGGAATCGATATCCTCCACCGCGTCTCTCCCAAAACTTTTCAAATATCTCCATGAAGAATGGTTCAATATTCCTCTCTAAATACTATTCAACATTTGTATGATTCAATTTCCAAGCGAATTCAAACTGTATTACATGCTTAAGACAGCCTACGACATATTAGTAAAGGATTCTTTATAACTCTAGGGTTTTTCCAGCATTTTGATAACCACCTGTAGTTGATAATCATTGATTACAATAATACGATTATAATAAGACAATCTTTAATACTATCCACTTCTGTGTTAGTAATGTTCCATTCCCTACACTAAATACAATCTTCATTATCATGCAGTGTTAATTATAAACGTTTTGTTATAAATTGACATGAATGTTGTTGACATCTACAATTTAAAATGCTGTGCAGCACAATGTATTTAGAAAATGCACATTTTTCCCATATTACGTCTTATAAATTATCTTTACAAAAAAGGTTTAATATATACGTCTATACAATATTCACAGTAAATTAGCCATTAGACTTATATTTAATTTTTATTTTTTCCAGAAAAGAAATGATATAAGATCAGTTGCATATTAGTCATCTCATGCTTTTGACTTTAGACTCCATGGAAATGCTGCAGAAGCAACTCACGTATCAAAATCTATAAGTGAAAATCAATTTCAAGTTTTTAAAAAAAAAGTTCGAACAATTTTAATCTTGGAGATAAACAAAAAATGGGTTGACAATGCAGGTTGATAATTCCCTTAGCCTATCGTTAATCAAAAATTTTTTTTATTTTAAGCAGTAACTATTGAGTATTAGTAATACTAACCGTAAGATATCTATTTTAAACATAATGTAACGTAAAACACATTTTAATGTAAGTTACTTATTTTATCAACGATACGATTTAACATATTTTATGCGCATTCCAGAAAAATTGTTTTCTTTAAATGTGGCCCTAAGGGAAACCCAGTGCACTATCTCAAATCTTGCATTTTACATAAATTATATTCTTCTCAGTTTGGGGGAAAAAATTCTAAGTTTGCCGGTTTGAGTGCAAATCTATTATGCTGTTCTAAAAAAAAAAGAACGAATAATCCTAACCCTCTGTACCGGATTCTCAACACGATGGTGGAGGAACCCAAACATCCGTCCCCACCACACCACACCCTATCAACTCCATTTCTCAGAATCGTCCGTGGGGGAAAAGGTAGAAAAAAAAAAAAATCCCTACAAAAAATAAAATAAAGCAACAAGTGGTGATAAGGGGGAAGAATAAAAATATCACAAAAACGAAGGGCATAAAAAGGGGGAGAAAAAAAAACTTAGTACTTCTAAGGAGGAGGGAAAGCGAAAACAAATTCATCAGAAGGGAAAAAAAAAGGAAAATAAAAAAATAAATAAAAAATGGTGGCAGTGTGTGGGAACGGGTCAGATCTGTGTCCTGGGGGGTGTGGGTTCTTCATTCATAAAGAGCTCCAGTACAGGTTTCTTTTGGCGTGGAACGCCAGGAATTCCAGCCACGTTAATATTCAACCGCTTTAGGCCTACTTTTATTATTATTTTTCCAGGGCTGATACCATATTTGGCGAGAAATCACCCACGTCCGGTTTTCAAGTGAGCTGAGTTCAGATTTTATTTGGTTTAACATATCGAACTGTCAACTCGTATTGTATTCAAAAATGATTCATAGATATGTATATTTTTATTTATGCGTTTAAAAATGGAGCAGTTCTTTCGTATACTCAATGACGTTTACAAATAGTTTGAAAATGACGAATCTTTTAATATAAAATTTAGCTATTTTCAAGTTTTCTGTAAAATAAATAATTTGTTTGTCTTGGAAATAATAATAATAATTTTATGTATCTTGAAAAAAATTTATTTATTTATTTTGGAAAAAATAATTTATTATGAAAAAAATTCTTTCAATACAAAATCAATTATTTAAATTTTCTAAAGTTCTACGAAAAGAAAAAGTTCTTTTAATTCGAAACAAGACAATTTATTTTCTAAAATCTCGATTTTATTCGAACTCCTTATTTCATAAAATTAAAGAAAAAGTTTTCATCAAAACAAAGAATCTATTAAAATAAACATGAAACAAAATTTTTATGTAACTTTTTTGTTTGTAAATGAGGAGTAAAAATAATTTTAAACATGAGAATTATTCATTTAACGTCTTTATTGACTGAAATAAAAAAAAAAAATATTTGAAAAAAAAAATCTTTTAAATTTTATGAAATTGTTTTTGTTTTCAAATTTACTGAAATAATATTCTTTCTTATAAGCTTTCAGAAATTAATTTTAATATATAGAAAAATATTATTATTATTATATCATAATAGTAGTTTAAAATTAGTATTAAAAATATTATTAATAGAATAAGCTCAGTATTTTTTATTCGAATTTTCTATGGAGTTTTCATCATTTATAAATGTAAAAAAAAAAAAAAAGATTAAAAAAAAGCATAACATTTTTTAACCTACCTTGAATTTAGAAACACAATATAAATTAATTTAAAAAACATTCACTTGTCGTGTAGAAATCCAACTAAACATAAGATTTAGTACTGTAAGACTAAATTAGAAAATAAGTAAAATAATAAGTAAAATTAGAAAAATGCTTTGCTAAAAAATTAATAAATGAATACTAAAACTGACAGACAATTTGTTAGGTCATGTGGATAGAACGAAAAAAGGGTCAAACTGGAAAAATTTTGCTGGAAAAAAAATTAAATTATGCTCGTTGTTTGCAATAATGTACGATAAGCAAAATTCATTGGAATAATAGGATATTTATAAATAAATAGAAATTTAATATATTTATTTGCGATGATCTAAATAATTTCGTAACAAAAATCTACCAGTGAATTGAATAAAAAATAATTATGTGGTTTTGTTGGAATGGATGGAAAAACAGCGAGAACTCAAGCCTGAAAAAAAAAAACCCCCATTCTAAGAAAATCAAATTAATACTGAAGTTAATTTTTTTGCAAAATGAATTTCTGTTAAACCTAAACATGTCCCACTTTTTATAAAAGTTTACTTTTGAATTGCTCTGCTGAACACTTTTTGAATTTTAATTTATACATATATGTATTTGTAATTAAGTAAAATTATATGTAAAACAACTATCTCCCTGACACTATAACCCATGGTGGGCCTTCTTCCAAATTTCGAGAAAGGAGATTTTCTTTTACAGTGAAAGGAGAAAGGTTCTTTTTACAGTGTAGGGTTGTCAGCCCTACGTCCAATGCTCTGCAGTCATATTAGACCGGGAGCAAGGTTTAAAGGTGATTTCGAACCACTGCAAACATCCATAAGAAACTGGTGTCACCGGGACTCGAATCCGAAGCCTGTGGCACTGAGCACTATAGCGCTAGTCTAGTCACTCTTCCATCAAACCCCATTATGTACAGCAATAGAACAATAATCTAATCTATTTTCGGGATACAAAGCACATAAATAAATATCGCCCTTGTATGAAAAGGAATTATTTCAGCCAGGATGAACAAACTTGCATTTTAATTTTTATGCGTTTTTAAATTGATATTAGAAAAGTAGAACGTTATTTTAGTACTGGTAAAGCAGCCTTCTAACTCACTCGGTAGAGCACGAGACTCTTAATCTCGGGTCTTGGGTTCGAAGCCCCACGTTGAGTGATTGAACTCTTTCCTATGTAGACAATAATATATTTCGTTTTCAAATAATACAAAATAAATAAACAAAAGGGAATAAACTAATAATAAAGGTATGTATGTATATATATACACTGAAGTGACAAAGTCATGGGATAGCAATATGAAAATTTTCAGATGGCAGTAGCATCGCGTAGAACAGTATAAATGCGCAGAGCTTTCATTTCTGTTCAAGTTATTCACGTGAAAGAGGTTTTGACGTGATGATGACCGCACGACGGGAATTAACAGACTTTGACCATGGGATTGTTGGGGCTAGACGCATGGGTCATGCCATTTCGGAAATCGTTTTAGGGAATTCAACATTCCCAGATCACTGTGTCAAGTGCGCCGAGAGTATGAAATTTCAGGCATAACATCCCACACCATGGACAGCGCAGTGGTCGACCGCCTGCACTAACGACCGAGACCGGCGACGTCTGCAAAGAGTCGTAAATTCTAACAGATAAGCAACACTGCGTCAAATAACCGCAGAAATCAATGTGGGACGTACAAGGGACTTGTCTGTTAGAACTGTGAGGAGAATTTGGCTTTCTTGGGCTATTCCAGCAGAAGACCGACTCGAGTGCCTTTACTGACAGAACGACATCGCTTGCAGCGACTCTCGTGGGCACGTGAGCATATTGGTTGGTCCCTAGATGAATGGAAAAAACGTGGCCTGGTCCGATGAGTCACGATTTCAGTTGGTAAGAGCTGATGGTAGGGTTCGCTGTGGCCCCGACCCCACGAAGCCATGGACCCAAACTGTCAGCAAGGCACTGTTCAAGCTGGTAGTGGCTCCGTAATGGTGTGGGCTGTTTTTCATGGCATGGACTTGGTCCTCTGGTGCGACTGGACCGAACATTGACTGGAAATGCTTATGTTCAGCTACTTGGAGATCACTTGCAGCCATTCATGGACTTCATGTACCCAAACAACGATAGGATTTTTATGGATGACAATGCGCCATGTCACCGGGCCACAACTGTTCGCGATTGGTTTGAAGAACATTCTGGGCAATTCAACGAATGATCTGGCCACCTAGATCGTCCGACATGAATCCCATCGAGCATTTATGGGACATCATCGAGAGGTCTGTTCGTGCCCAAAATCCTGCACCATCAACGCTTTCACAATTATGGACGTCTATCGAGACAGCATGGCTCAATATTCCTGCAGAAGACTTCCAGCGACTTGTTGAGTCCATGCCACGTCGAGTTGCTGCACTTCGCCGGGCGAAAGGAGGGCCGACACATATTAAGAGGTATCCCATGACTTTTGTCACTTTTAGTGGTTAAGAATGTATTTTAAACTGTAGGTCCCAGTTTAATATTTCCGTAGAACGTTGGGAGTAAGTCTGACAATCCTACCCCGTGAGAAGAAAACATTTCATGTTTCGGAATCTGCCAGCAAGCAGACGGCTTTGGTCCACCATGGGATTGTTGCGCCATTGAAAAAGAATGCAAAGAAAACAATTCTGTGTAAGGTTTTATGATAACCATTAATACTGAATTTTGCAGTATATATATAATTCGTTTTACAAGATGAAAACAACAAGCATGTTCCATGCAGAACGAAAGAAAATATTTTGCCACAAAAGCTGATGGTTGTTTCTTTGTGTAAACTAAATACCACTGCAAAGAAGCTCAATTTACAAAGGAGGTAATTTCTCACGCTTTGCTTCTTTTTAAAAATTCAAAGAACTACTTCTGCCATATTTTTAGTTTATCATTTTAATAGAAATTATAAATCCAAGCAATATTACATAAAATTTTGTAAGCAATGATACCAAAAACATCTGTGGAATTTTAAATCAGTGAAAAATTTAACTGACTATCTCTAATTTAAACAATTTAAAAAAAAAATTGCTTTTGACTTATAGCTATCCAAAAACAGTTTTAGAACAACAGTAAAAAATTTTGATATAAAAATATTATTAATAAAATAATTGCTATCCCATCATAAAAGTGTACATTATTTTCATCAATTAAAAAAATTGACACTCATGAAAATATTGTTATTTTATTGTCACTAATAACATGTTAAAATTTAAGAATTAGTCAAAAGTAAGGTTTTTAACTCAATACATAAGACTATGATATATTTTAGCCAATTAAAATTGATCAAATATTCCAATTGCAAAAATTGATGTTCGAGGAATAAATTTCATAAGATTAAACCAAATTATTGCAATTCATATATTCTATTAACAACAACTATCGAGAAAACACTATAATGTAAGAAAATAATATTTTAAAATAGTCTTTTTTTTTCTTTACCACCGTGTATTGATCAAAAAATCTCACATAATAATGGTGACTATAATGAAATTACACATACCCGTAAATAATACAGCACGAAATTCTGCATAAGGGCTAATCAAGAAATAGACAGGGGAATTCCGAAGAAAAAAAAAATCGATTAGGAAAATTGTCTTAAAACATAGATAAAAATTTTGAACTTAAATTTCTCTATACAATAGCATCGAATACGGACTAGAAATAGCGAAGAAAAGGTTATAAATTTCATTCTGATTATCATATCTACTACGTCTGTAATTACGTTACCTCACCGAGTGTTACAAGCAACATTATTTTACTTTAAAAGTGAATTTACACCAAACACTAGTCCATATAAAATATCATGTTATAGAACGCCAGCCAATAGAAAGCCCTGAGAGGGATGGAAATCAGGTTTCCGATTGGTTGAGGTTCTGGATGCGAGATTTTAGTGTCCGGTGGAAATCCACCTTAACCAGTTGCTTGTAATAGATATTTTTTATAAGCTTAAAAATCGTGAAAACGTAGGCAAGATTCCACTTTTAGTTAAATTATTTAAATTAGAAGATTCGAATTGGGGATATATGATGTCTAAGGTCTATTTGGTGTAGTACCGAACTCAACTACCTTAGACGGATGTGACAGATATTCCTTCTGACATATTACATTCGGCTCTAAAGAATGTTTTGTAAAAAACATGCCCTTGCTGGTTTACAAGACTCGTGGATCAATGAACATCAACTTTAAAATCTTTTATAAAAAGTAATGCTTTAGTTCAATTTCTCGCCTTTGTAACACATTAATATCTTCTGATTAACTCCTTAGCACTACAGTCCATGTTGGATCATGGCCGTCTGCCTACTGCCCCATTCCGAAGCAAGAGATGTTTTTCTTTTTACGGGGTAGGGTGGTCAGCCCTACGCCCAACAGTCATATTAGACCGGTACCTACTGTTTAAAGTGGATTCCGAACCACTACAAGTATCCATGGCACCGACGGGATTCGTGGCACCGAGAGCCAGAGCGCTAGTCACTCGGCCATCAGGCTTCCCAATTAGTATTTTCACTGCTCCATATCCACTCCTCCTAGCAACTGTTTTAACTATCGTGCTTCCTGTGTCTTTATCATGCAAATTTCGTGCCTATCTTGTTGCAGTCCTGAAGTTAGCTGCCGCCTTAAAAATATTTACAAGATGTGATGGATATTCTTTCGAATGTCTTACAGGGTGGTTATAATTAAACTTTCGCTATAAATATCCTCATACAGCTTAAACTAGTGGATGAATTGTAATCATATTTGATACATAGACTATATACTTAAGATGCGCTTAATGAATTCCTGAAAAAAATAATAATAAAAAAGTTCACACTAAGTGGCCCTTTCCATGAAAAATTATTAAATTTAACAAAATAAACGACCAACACGGAATGCATAAACAATTAGAATATTGATTGATTGGTTTTTGATCACTTTATCACCGAACCACATTAGATAAAGGTAAGTAAATAAATAACAGTATGCCTATCATAAGAAGAGTAGTTAATCTTGTCTTCTTCATTTTTTGAGCAGCCCCATGGTGAGCCAAGGCCATCTGCCTACTAGCAGATCCCGAAACATGAGATGCTTTTTCTTTTTACGGGTAGGTCAATCTGAGTGTGACATCAGTTTATGACTAGAGAATAGGGCCGTTGGACCCTATTCTCTAGTCATATTAGACCGGGATCTACAGTTTAAAGGGGATTCCGAAACACTACAAACAACCATGGCACACCAGGAATCCATGAAACATTCATGGCACCACCACCGAATCCTGTGGTATCGAGCGCCAGAGCGCTAGTCACTCGGTCATCAAGCTCGGTAACCATGTCTAAGAAGATGTAATGAAAGATGCTCAATGCGATCACTGTCATTCACCTGAAAACTTTCAAGGATATGGACCGTGTGTTCAACAGCAGATCCAAACTGATCAGTTCTGATGCTTCGCACATAAAGCGCAGTGAGTTCTTTAAAGCATCCAAATTCGCAATCTTTCCACGATAAACCAGATTTTAAGAGGTCCCATAACCAGAAATTGCACTGATTCAGATTCGATGAGCATAATGGCTGTGGATTAATAAAGGAGTAACTAATAACGCCTTCATCCGAGAAATGTTAGAGCAAATGTGCCTTTAGGGACCTATGGACATGTGAAAGTGCACCATCCTGCATGAAAATGACCTATATAAGGCACTACTTGTGCAGTAGTGGCAGCGCAACAAACGTCTGCATAGATGGTACCAACGGCCTCGCAACAGAGCAAGTGAGAGGACTCTGTGCAGTTATTTTCTCAACGAAAAATAGTTCAAGGATTAATGTTGCTGTGAATCTACATCCAACTGTCAACTTCGAAGAATGTAAAGGAATTTTATTGTGTATTTACGGGATTTTCTTTAGTCCAAATGCGACAATTCTGTGCCTTTATTGTCGCATTCAGAGAGAAATGAGTATTCCATTGCCCTGACAGATCATCAGCCATTTTGTTGAGAAAACGAAATGCGAATGCGAGTCGTTGAGGTCTGCCCCTATCAAGCATCTGTTGGGTGGGGTGGTTTTTCTGGTCTCATCAAATCTAGCAATCCTTGTCCAGATACTTAAGTATACACTTGTTCCATGAAGTAGTTTCTTTAAGCAACGAAATTCCCGAAACACAGCAGAAGCATTCCCCCTTATTTTCGTGCAACATTAGGCCTCCATAATTTAGCTTTAGACAAAGTTCTGAAAACTATTGACCTGTACACGGAAATTCTTTGATAACGAACCATTTCTGTAGCTCCTATTATATGAATATCTTATGTAATGAAAGTGATATATTACTAATATATCAGCATTTTACGATATTTTATTTTCTACACGCATACATTTTCAGTAATATTCTTGATCAAAATACTGTGTACTCTTTTTTTTCATTTACTTTATACTGTATCGTGTTGTAAATTCACCTTTCTTTCTTCTCCCACATTTTAGTTTTGTTCGTCATTCACCTTTTCATGGAACTCGACGAACTTACCAAAACAACACCATGCTTACGCATGATAGTTGTAATTACAAATGCCGGACCTTTGATCAAGATTATTCTTGCAGTTGATATACTGCTGGTTCAACTTTTAACTAGTTAAGGCACTAGGTATTTGCATACAATTTCTGCCACCACAGTTTGAAGCGTGCACTATAAGAATCGCATGAGGATGCACAAAGTAGTTGTATCCTCCTCTTCAAATTCAACTGAAGGGACTTTCCTACCAACTAATTTTGCACCCATTTGCCCACCCCTTTTTTTCCTCCACACTTCACCCCTATACCTAGGGCTATGTAGCGTTCTACCGCTTAAAATAGTGAACAGGATACAGGAACATAATTTGTTGAGTTCAACGGTTTGTCGCTCTACTGCCATTTTATTGCACACTTTAGGCTAATTAGACAAACTACGGTTTAACGTGGATTTCGAACCCCTAACAAACATCCACAGCACCGGCAGGATTCGTACTCGAAACATTTGGTGCCAAAGGTCAGAGTGCTACCCAATTGGCCATAAGGGCGCAGGATTCTGGTCAGAGTTACATCTGTTTAGGAAAATTGCCTGAAATTTTTTTCTACCCCCTCAGGTCGCTCCAGACTTCCCACGTGAAAGTTGGCATTGAAAATCTCCATTTTCATTTACTTTATAACAACTTTTTAATTGTTATAGTTTTTGATGGAGATAATCCACGCAATATTTTAGTGCTATAACAGAATTACCATTTTAAATAAACGTCTTGTTGTGATAATAAGCGTGATGATAAATAAAACGTTTTAATAAACGTGATGTTTTAAAGAAATATATAAATATACTTCAGAAGAAATATATAAGCGTTAGTTACTTCTGTAGCTTGTAAAATACGTAAAAAAAAAAAATAATAATTAGATTAGTAATTTTATATGTTTATACCAATGAATATGTATAAAAATGCGCATCAGAATATCTATATGCAGTAGCAATATAATAAGTGTTATGCAAAATTTTAAATTCATAAAGAGATTTGCAAATTTTTCCGTGCATAATATGGCAGCATTCAATTAATTTATAATTATTATCAATTGGTTTTAAATCTACATCAATTAATAAGCTATGGGATAATGCTCTCTAATATAGACTAAATTAATATCTGTAATCAACATATATATATATATATATATTATATATATATATATATATATATATATGTATTATACATATATATACATACGTATATATATATATATATATATGTATTATACATATATATACATACGTATTTATATATATATATATATATATATATATATATATATATGTACACACATTCATTTATAAATGTAAATTGCTTGCCAACAATAACCATAACCTCTGTAGCATGTATATTTTTCTGAATATTTCCTCGAACATAATATTTGATAATCCCGTTGGCTACCAAGCGATTCGAATAGATACGGAATATAGATTTTGTCACTTAAAATTTTAAAAATAATATTAATAATACCGAAAGACTGATTGATTGCGAAATGCATTAACAACACACAGATAATGAAAACAGATTATACAACAGTCCAAATAGTGTCGCCATCTATGGTGAATTTTAACAATGAAAAAGAGTTACATGAATTTACATAATTCAAATCTTTTAAAGAATGATTTTATAAACTTACTTGAATAAATTTTTTTTTAGCAAACATGAAAAGAAATACTAATTAAACTTTTCTTTGAAATAATTTCTTTTTTTTTTTTGTCTTTGTATAAAATTTTACTTTAAAATTGTCATATCAATACATAAACATGCTCTTATATGGCGCCATCTATTGAAGGCTTGGAAAAGTTTTTTATAACTCAAAAATATTTTATTTAACAAATAAAACCATAATATTGAATACAAGTAGCTATCCAAAAATTGTCTTTAACCTTTAAAAATATATTTTTATAATCTTAGACAAATTTTAAAATGCGTACTTACCTATAATTGAAAAGTAATACAAAAAATATTCAATTTTATATATTAATTACTTTCAAAGTATAATTCTAAGAATTTTGTCATCACAAATAACGTTCAAAATAAATCCTATAAAACTTCTATTCTTCATTTTATATAACAAATATAAATATATAAATTATTTCATTAAAAATTTTATTTTTGTTTTGTTACATAAATAAGAAGGGGAAAAAAACTATTATAATATTAAAATATAACTATGTCACCGTGAATAAAAAATGTATGACTTAGTCACACATTATCCATCAACCCTTTAAAAAAAAATCGAATTACCATGTTTTAAACAAAAAAGTTAAATTATGGTTCTGATTCAAATTTCTACATTTTTTTTTTCCTCCGCCAAAACTGTGTATTTATTTTGGATTTTTAAAATATCTGGAAAATTGAAAATACACATGCTATTATCAAGTTAAATTTTAAAATAAAATTACAAATATTTTAGAGATAAATAAAAAAAAAAAATCAAAATATATTAGGATTTAATTCTTTCTCAAATGTTTTATAAAATTGTACTAAGATTATTACAGCAATTTCAATTAGTTTAATACAAATTTGTTCATCTCCTAGAAATTACAGTAAAATTTCCCATCCATGAATAAATTGAGTAGCATTATGCCTGAAAATACAGTAAAATCTCCCATCTATAAATAATTTAAATAAATCCCACTGAAATTACAATAAAATCTCCTATCCATGAATAAATTAAATAGCTTCACAACTGAAATACAGTAAAATCCCCATCCATAAATAAATTAAATAGCATCACATCTGAAATTAAAATAAAATCTCCCCTCCATGAATTAAGTAGCATCATTCATGGATGGGAGATATAATTGTAATTTCAGGTAACTTGAAATTACAATTAATCTCGCATCCTTGAATACATTAAACACCATCACACCTGAAATTACAGTAAAATCTTCCATCCATAAATAAATTAAACAACATCACACCTAAAATTAAAATAAATTCTCCCATCCATGATTACACTAAATAACATCACACTTGAAATTACAGAATCTCATATCCATGAATACATTAAATAGCATCACATGAAATTACAGTAAAATCTTCCATCCATAAATAAATTAAACAACATCACACCTAAAATTAAAATAAATTCTCCCATCCATGATTACACTAAATAACATCACACTTGAAATTACAGAATCTCATATCCATGAATACATTAAATAGCACCACACATGAAATTACAGTAAAATCTTCCATCCATAAATAAATTAAACAACATCACACCTAAAATTAAAATAAATTCTCCCATCCATGATTACACTAAATAACATCACACTTGAAATTACAGAATCTCATATCCATGAATACATTAAATAGCATCACACATGAAATTACAGTAAAATCTTCCATCCATAAATAAATTAAACAACATCACACCTAAAATTAAAATAAATTCTCCCATCCATGATTACACTAAATAACATCACACTTGAAATTACAGAATCTCATATCCATGAATACATTAAATAGCATCACACATGAAATTACAGTAAAATCTTCCATCCATAAATAAATTAAACAACATCACACCTAAAATTAAAATAAATTCTCCCATCCATGATTACACTAAATAACATCACACTTGAAATTACAGAATCTCATATCCATGAATACATTAAATAGCATCACACATGAAATTACAGTAAAATCTCCCCATTAATAAATAAAATAAATAGCATCACAACTGAAATTACAGAATCTCATATCCATGTTGGTTTTAATTGTTTTTAAAGAAAAATAAATAGCTCTCAACTGAAATTACAGGTTGGTTTATTAAAAAAGCTCTCGCGATTAAAAACTTATTTTGTCAGTGGAATGATTACATTTTAACAATAAAAACTTGAAATTTTATGCAACACTGTTCGATAGCTCGTTCACAAAAAATAAACTCAAATAATCTTCGACACGGACACGAAGAAATGAATGGACTGTATAAATTAATTAATTTCCTGTATTTAGGCAGCCATCAAACTCGAAGATGGACTGTCACACGCAACCTTTCTCGTTAGTTACACTTATTGAACTTTTTACTTATGCAGCCATCAAGCTCGAAGATGCACTGCCACACGACCATTCTCTTTTGGTCGTAGTTGTTCAACTCATTTAGTTTATGCAGCCATCAAGCTCGAAGATGCACTGCCACACAACCTTTCTCTTTGCTCGCTGAGTTTCAACTCCTTTAGTTTATGCAGCCATCAAGCTCGAAGATGCACTGCCACACAACCTTTCTCTCTGGTCGCTGAGTTTCAACTCCTTTTTAGTTTATGCAGCCATCAAGCTCGAAGATGCACTGCCACACAACCTTTCTCTCTGGTCGCTGAGTTTCAACTCCTTTAGTTTATGCAGCCATCAAGCTCGAAGATGCACTGCCACACAACCTTTCTCTCTGGTCGCTGAGTTTCAACTCCTTCTTACACTCTTTCTCCCGTCATCTCACCCCCCTGCCAGACACCCCCACAGACAGGATGTTTTTCTGGACATAGGGCGTTGACCCCCTATGCAGGGGAACCTGGGTTTCGATGTAACAAACACAATCACCTGATTTCTACCTAGTATACTTTTACAATTTCACAGGAATTTTTTCCCCTCATTTTTTTTTACTCCATTTGCTTTTTAAATTTCTATATTGTACAAATTTCTTACATTTTTCGTAAATATTTGTTTAAGGCAATATATTCCTTGAGAAAACAGTTTCATAAAATTTTCTTCACTTTTTATTAAGTTATAATGTGCAAGAAGATTCCGATTCTATTTCGCTGATGGTACATAGAGAACTTCTCATCGATTGTTGGACTGGTTGGACTCCAAAATGACATACAAAATGCAAGGCAATTATTTCTGAAACTCACCTCAGAATGTATGAATCTCCCCACTAAATTCTAGTGGTGGACATTGACGAATAGCAGTGATGCAAATTATTAAGATATCTACTACCCAAGATTTGCCATTTTTTACTGTTTAAAACATCCTCAATCAAACAATCTCTATCTTCTACCTTTTGCCATGGGCTATTCAGTGTTATCCTCTACTGGATCTGAACTAGCATATTCAAACCAGGGAATCAAGGGTGATGAACTTGGATTGAAAAAGAACGCTATCTTTTAAGTTTACTTATCTGTTATTAAATCTAGCATTAATTAAAAATAGAACACGGAATGCATGGCGAGTGGTACCAATCTGTATACTTAGTACCTATCCATTTATTTACCAAGAGATAAATATAATACCTATTTGTATACCTAGTACCTACCTGTATTTAAAGATAAGTATACCCGACTCATGGGTCACGTCTGAGGTGAGCATTAGATCTGAGGTTCAGTCAGCGGGCGGCTATGTTGTAGACACTGTTTCAAACACGAGAGGCTCGATAGTGATGTTCAGCCTTTTCTCCCGTTCGTCGGGCTACCTGGTGTGTTTTCCGGGTTTCCTCCCATACAATATGAAAATGTGGGGTTCCATCTAAAAGTTCTCCTGGATGGCATTGCCCTCTTTCTTCAGCGTCACGGATCCAAGTCAGCCTTCTACCTACGGGTGCTCCATCACAACAGAAGCTGCCCGACCTATCTCCTCCTCTAGAGATAGGTATATTCCCCACCTGCAAACCTATTATCTAACATAAACATCTCTTTATCTAGAAATAGGTTATTACCTAAACCAACTTCTTTCATTACTTGGAGATATGTGTACTACCTACTTGAGGGGCTAATGGCCGAGTGACTAGCTCTCTGGTGCCACAGGTTTCGGGTTCGAGTCCTGGCGGTACCATGGAAGTTTGTAGTGGTTCGGGGATCTACTTTAAACCGTCTGTCCCGGTCTAATATGACTGTAGAGCATAGAGCTGACAACCCTTCCCCGTAAAAAAAAACCCATCTGCTGTCTCGAAATTTGGCAATAGGCAGTTGGCCTTGGCCCACCATGGTGCTGTTGCGCCATTGAAGCAGATATTAGCTACTTATTTAATTATCTAAAAATAGATATATTACTGTCTGCATATTTAGCACCTACTACGCCTGATATCGCTTTATGGCTGAAGGTAATATTTGACCAACACTAAAATAAATTGCGATTTGACTAACTCTAAAATAAAGTGTTTAAAAATTATATTGTGTGCTTTAGTTGTTAAGGTAAATCATAAACACAAAAATAATAAACCAATGAAAAGTAATTTTTTTTAACAGAAAAAATATAATTGACCGATGCAGAACAACAAATACATCAAACAACATTTAACAGTAGGTAACTAAAATATATTAATTTGTGGTTGATTTTTTTAAATATCTCATCAAATCTCTTATCTCATGATTTTTCCAAAGTGCTCTGGATATGACGCACACTATTGTTTCTCATTGATTTCAACACGGCGAGAATTTTTCCAGGTTTTTCCTCGTACGACTTGTAAATGTGGAGCAATAAAAACCCTGGAAAGGCTTCCCGGAAAACATTGAAACTCTCCCCCCTTTAAGACTATTCGACATACATGAAAAAAAAATCGATACTCGAGATTTACCATGACATAGATAATCTTTTTTTCGTCATCAGAAAGACCCCCCCTCCCCATTTTTCTCTCTCTCTTTGCTCACAGTCATCGGTTTATTTTATTGCTCGTTTTTAATGCAATTCTCCTTCTAGTCTCTTCCTAATGTTGCGTTAGCTTTTATTTAATAAATTTTTATAGTTTCGTTTTGAGTTATCCTCTTCCATTTCTTCTGGAATTAATTTTTAAATAAATAAATAATAATAATGATGATGATAATAATAACGATGATAAATAACTATCTATCTTTCACTATATAGAAATAACTCATGCTCAGAGTGAGTGGAAATCAATAATAATAATAATAAGAAGAAGAAATTAGAAGAAAAACATAAAAAAGTCTTTTCAATTTTCAGCGTACTATCCGCCTTAAAATAAGTAAGTCAGAAAAAGTTTATTAAATAATAAAAATAATAACAATTATGCCAACTTACGTTGTTCTTCTCCAGCTCGTTAATCTATAATAACATGCCCAGCTAAAATGTCGAAGATTTTAGGTTCGAATCGAATTTCAGGTTCGTTCGAGATTTAAAAAAGAAAATAATAATAATAATAATGCCAACTTACGTTTTTCTTGTCAAACTCGTCACTCAATAATAACATAAAGAATACATAATGCATGCTCAGCTAAATTATCGAAGATTTCAGGATCGAATCCGGTGGCTGCGTGTGTTGTGTTCACTATTTTAAAAACGAGGAAATTCGATAACGAGTGTGGCAATATGTATAGGTGTCTCTCATCCACTGTCAAACTGCGTAGTGGGATTTTTCCGAGGTATTTACAAAAGATACGCCAATGTGGGATAGCTACCTCTAAAAGTCCTTCCAGAAGGCTCATCCTTAGGTGGACCGTTCGCGTTAAGTAACGTTGAGACTCAGAAGCGACAATTTTGAGTTCCGCACATCAAACCGATTTGCTGCAATTTGTATGGAAATCGAAACGCACGCAGTTTTTTTTTTTGTTTTGTTTTTTTCTTGCTGCTAGCTTTCTGGGGACTAGAATCACCGCTCGGCCTGTTGCAGGTTTTTGATCACGCATCGAAGAAAACTTACAATAAGAGAGCTGGTTGCTCGCTCGTAAGGAGAGATAACAGAGCTTGTTTTCCAAAATAAATTACAACGTCCGGAGTACAGACGAAAGTTTCTTCAAAATGTTTAAAATCTGGACATGGTTGTATGTTTGTTTGCTTCTTACCCTCACTTCGTCGACAGCAACATCTAGACCAAGTCCATGAACCCAGGTGTTTTCATGGAAGGAGGGGGGAAGCTTCTGTTGAGATGGAGCTCCCGTAGGTAAAAGTCTGACTTGGCTCCGTGTCGCTGAAAAAGGAGTGCCTACTGGGAGGAGGACATTTAGGGGGAACTACCCCCCGCACATTTGCTTATCGTAGGAAGAAAACCCGAAAAACTCCTACCAGGTAGTCCGACCAAAGAGGCAATATGCTGAACATCCCAAACGCCATTCGAGTTTTCTCTTGTTTTGGAACAGTGTCTAGCTCCGTTATTAATGTTCACCTGAGGCGCGCGTTGCCACTGAGCCACGTGTCGAGCAGTATTTGATTTGATTGTAGTAACCAAAAAGCTAACGTGATTGTTTAAATGTTTTTTTTTCTTTCTATTTTTAAAAATTATTACCACTTGAAAATATTTGATCGGAAGTTATGTGTTGAACAAAACAGACTTGCGTATTTTAATGCATAACTTAATAATAAACGCATCTACTTTGTTGAGCTAATTTTAAATGGAATATGTTTTTGGCAATAAATATCGTAGGAATAAAAATTGCTTATTCTAATTGAGTTTTCTGTTCTGATAGAATATTTCGTATGTATTTCAAACAAATATTTCTGTTCTTATTGAATGGGATTGTTTATGCTAAGATGTTGAATATATCTCCAAAACAGTTTTGATGCTGACATATTGCAAATAATAGAAAACAGACTCTTCGTATAATTTTCGAAAATGATATTTTGAAGTTACGCTGCAAAGTAATATTTATTTGAATAAAAGTTTTTTTTTTTTTTTTTTTTTGAATGAATTATTTTGGAGGGAGGGGAGGGGTTCGCGAGGAAAATTAAACGACGTTTAAATAATTATTGTTAAAAAAAAAAAATAACATTTTTTAAACCCTATTATTTCTTTTCTTTCTTCAGTTTCTAATACCTCCATTTTGATAACTTGGATAAAATAAATTTGGTTAAATTTTTTCACAAATATAGTGAATGAAGGTGATATTTCATAAATACAGTGCTAATAAATATAGTGACTTGCAATGTATATTCACAAAAATATAGTTAAATTAATCATGGAATGAGTAATTTTCATAAGTTACAATGACCTGTACAATCTAACTTTACAATGTTTACAAAAGAATGATTATTCCATAGAATAATGTATTGATAATGCTGAAAGCTCTTGGGTTTATGATAAGTTCTTTTCATTGTTGAGATTTTGAAATCAAAAAATCTCAAACGGATTTTAATTCTTTAATTTAATTAGATTAGAAAAATAGTTTAATTAGAAAAAAATTATTTAAAAAATTAATATTCATACATGTGTCAATGTCAATTCAAAAGTTATGCAAAAACATAACACATACATTCAAAAACAAAAGACTGAGCTTAATTTATTAGTAAATTATTCAATTTCTTTTATGAATCAGATTTTCAGGGGTTTGTCGAAGGCTATATCAGACTCCTAACGTGAAATTTAGATCGTTAAGTTTATGGTCTAAAATTAAATATATTTAATTTTAGACATTTGTTTCTTTGTCAGGGATTCAGAATAGAAACCAATGAACATTTAATGTTGTGAAACAAAAATATTTTTAATTCAATATTTTATGATTCATTACTAACTAAAATAAAAGTAACTTTTGCCAATAACATGATAGCTTGGATGCAGGGCCCAATCCACATTATTTTCTTTACAGGAATAAAACAGTCTAAACTCTGTTGACTGTCCTACTTCGTGGTCTGGCAGTGGTGCAACTACATTACAGAAGGGATCAGGGTTCACATTCCGCTGGCAGCATCTGTTGCAGTCACTAAGTTTTCTGAAATGAGGAGATTCGATGGCTATTGTGTCAACGTATCCATTGATCGTCAGGAAGAACCGTATCACATTGATAACCAATCTGTCTGATAGTAGTCTCTCCCAATGCCACTCAGAAAAGTAGGACAGTCACCCTGAAAGACCAAATCACACGGGTTTATTTTGTTTCCTTCAACATGAAACAAACAGACCTTGTTTGTTTACAATGAGCATGATTTTTTGGTGCACTGGAGAAAAGTCATGCAATCACAAACCACGCTATCCTCGTTGCTACCGTGAAATGAGCAATAGAAGGTTTCATGCAATTGAACTACGGAAATTTAATGTTGCGTGTGTGCTCAGCGTTAAACTCATTATTTGAGTGGCAATGGTGATTTGCTTCACGTTGAAGCTAACAAAAACAAGCCCATATGATAAGCCCTTGAAAGTCTTACTTTTATTGTTCTTTGGTGAGCTGTTTGTGACATGTAAATAAATAAATAAATAATAATCTGTTGGCTATCAAGACATTGGTCATCGGCAAATGTTTGTTGCTAATGCCTACATGTGTAACATTGTTAAATGGCTAAAGCTAGATAACGTATAAAATGTTCAAGCATATTTAGGTCAATATACATTTGTGGAAAAAAAAAAACATTTTCAGGGCATGGATATTACTTGTGAAATCAATAAAATACAAGTTAAATCAATGTTAATACATTCAATCTTAAATTACTTGTTAAATCAACGTAATGTTACATATTAAATTTTTATTATATTATATTATTTATTTTTCATTATTACATTTCATACATTAAATAAATGTAGGATCTATAAATTTCAAGAGATTTTTGCATACTTGGATAGCGGCTTTTATAACATATATTATTCTTATACATATATATATATATATATATATGTAAACCTACAATAATAATTTATGATTAGAATTCTAAAATGAAACATTAATGTCATCGAATTCTGCACGAGCGTTCCCATTTTATTTACCTAACGTTATCTTAAATGTCATTTATTCTTGTATCTTATCTGAAACGTTTTACTTATCTTTTCCTATCTTGCATTTATATTATCTTTAATTCCAGAATTATCTAATTTTCCTTTCTTTGTCGGCCTATCGCGTAAAGCACGCGGCTAGAGTGTCGAGCTGGAATCCGTTGTCGATAACCTATTCAGTTACTGCATTCAAAAATAAGAAGATTCTCAATCGGAAATTGAGACAACACGGAAAAAATGTGAGAAATCCTTGCGGCAGTGTTGCAGTCACTGCATCCAGAAATTGGGAGACTGTCGGAGATTGCGACAACAGCGATCTTGCATAGATAATCAGGCTGTCTGGTGGGGAGTTTTTTTTTTCTCCCATACGTCACGCAAATGAGGCAACTATCCCTTAAAAAAAGTCCTCCTGGAAGGCACTGGGTCCTCCATTCAACACCGGTTGGTGAGCTGTTCGTGGTATACATGAGACCCACCGATATTCCACCCCACCTGACTTTCTAAGTGGGTAAGGTAAGGAGGTCAAGTATGGTGAAAAGTAAAGGATATTCAGGAGGACTTTGGAGAGTTTTCACCGTGCGAAGAGCAAATGCAGTTCAATTTCCCCCGAAAGCTATGTTCTCCTTCATTCATTGGTGGGTTATTCCAAAAGGAATAGAAGAAAGGATAGAAGGAATTGAAAAGTCATTTCTGGTATGGACATTCGAAAGGAAGGAAGAATATAAAATAACGATAAAGTGTGTTATTATAGGGATTTAATTCATGTTTTACTATCCGATGATATATATATATATATATATATTTACTGTAAAAAAATACAACACTGTGAAATTTTTTTTTACTTATCAAGCCGTACAAAAAAATAAATTGATTCAAAATCATAATATATATTCATTTATTTAAAATATTAAGTAATTTTGGTTGAAACATTTCGGATTTATATATGTAGGATTTGTTTGTTCAAGTTAATCAGCAGACGTCGACACATTACAGTTATGTGTCGGTGACAGACCGTTTACCATGTGGGATAATGAACTCGAACTTTGACCCCAGGAGAAGGGGACAGACCCCTGTAGATGCGATGAGATGAAAAAAAAAGGGTGATTGGCCGGAGACGGGGATACAGCTGCGCAACGTTTTACTTTTGGGGCACAGTAGTAAAACATCACACAATTTCTAATGCAAACGCCTGTCTAAAAGTTAAAAACATTGAGATGATCTTGATCAACATCACTTTGTCATCCTTTTCTATAATAGTAGTAACCTTCCTTTATATTTCAGCAGCAAATATTTCGCCTTGAGAGACGAAAACATGGAAACTCCCACCAGACTGCGGATGCTTGACACAAATCACGATGTCCATCGAGTCTCCGAAAAGTCCGTGACATGACCTCATTTAGAACGCGTTTCACGCTACAACTATCAGTAAAACTGTTAGAGCAAATTTTGAAAATTGAAAATCACAAAAATTGCCAGTACTAATTCTTTACTTTTTCCGTAAAGATCTTGCAAAACTTAGGCATGATTGGTGTGGGAAAATATACTGTAGACATTTTTGCGGTCTTTAATTACACTGTCAAAAATAGCAATTGCATAAAATAAATTAAAACGATGAACGCCGAAAAATAAACGGAATTCAGCTTTATTTACGCTGTTAAAATAATAACAATTGAATAAAATTACATTAAAACGATGAACGCGGAAAATAAACGTAATTTAGCTTTTTATTTATTACTCGATAAAATAGCAATTGCATAAAATAAATTAAAACGATGAACGCCGAAAATAAACGGAATTTCGTTTTGCTTACATTGTTAAAATAGCAATTGTATAAACATAGATTAAAACCATGAATGCGGAAATTTTGAATTTAGCTTATTTACACTGTTAAAATAACAATTGCATAAAAATAAATTAAAACGTTGAACGCGGAAAATAAACGGAATTTAGCTTTTTACGCTGTTAAAATAATAACAATTGCATAAAATTAAATTAAAACGTTGAACAAGGAAAATAAAACGGAATTTAGTTTAAAGTTAAAATAATAACAATTGCATAAAAAAAATTAAAATTAAAAAAACGATGAACGCGGAAAAATAAATGGAATTTAGCTTTATTAAAATAACAATTGCATAAAATAAATTAAAACCGTGCACACGAAAAATACATAGAATTTCGTTTTATTTACGTTGTTAAAATAGCAATTGCATAAAAATAAATTAAACCGTGAACACGGAAAAATAAACGGAATTTAGCTTTATTTACACTATTAAAATAATAACAATAGCATAAAATTAAATTAAAAAGATGAACGCGGAAAAATAAACGTAATTTAGCTTTATTTACACTGATAAAATAACAATTGCATAAAAATAAATTAAAACGATGAACACCGAAAATAAACGGAATTTTGTTTTATTTACATTGTTAAAATAGCAATTGTATAAAAATAGATTAAAACCGTGAATGCGGAAAAAATTTTGAATTTAGCTTTATTTACACTGTTAAAATAATAATTGCATAAAATTAAAATTAAAAGATGAACGTGGAAAAATAAACGGAATTTTGTTTTATTTACACTGTTAAAATAGCAACTGCATAAAAAATAAAAATTAAAACGATGAACGCGGAAAATAAATGCAATCGAGGTTTTCCTCCTTATATTTCTTTCATTTCATAAATATACCTTTTATAAATTAAATTTTAGAAGATCAATTTTGTTTCCTAAAAACTTATCTGTTATAAGAATAGAATATTTTGAATGGAAAAAAAAAAACAATGATAAAAGAAAACTAATAAAAATTCAAATTAATTTACAATAATAAATTTTAACTAAAATTGGGAAATAATCCAATATCTTTTGCAAACACTTCTTCTTCAACACTTTGAACCATTTTATTACTGTGAATGTCTTCCTAAAATACTAAAAACAATTTTGTTACTACTAATTTGCTAGTTTTTTATTTTTCAAATAATAATAATCAAATAAATAAAAATAATTTTTAGTATAATGATACTTTTATGTATTCAAGTCATTTTTATTACTACTATTTAAGTGTTGATTTAAAATCATTTAAACAACTAAAAAATTGTTTTAATTAATTTGCTACATAATAAATTAGTATAATGGAGTTTTTTTTAAATACAAATCCCAACATTGGCATATACTTTTAGAAATTTTCAAATCTCACTATCAAGTTTTGTAACTTGATAGACCATATACTCTTACATTTATTTACAATTCATCAAGATAGAATATGAGATAAGATATACTATTTCAAATAAATGGATTTTATCACTTAACACTAATTTAAGAATGAAACAGTATATGATTTTTTTTTATTTGACTAATCATTTAAAAAACATATATAATGCTGTATAATTATATCTAATATAAATAAAAATATATATATATAATATTGCTTGTATAATTGATAACTAAGACTTTTTAATTTTTTTTCTATGTAAATTCAATTGAAAATATTTTAAACATCAAAGTTTATTTCACAGCTAAAAATTTTAGATAGTTTTGAACAAATATTTTTTGAATAAAAAAGATGTTTCAATTCAATAAATGTAGATTCAATGAACTTTATTTTATTTGCTTATTTTGTTCCTAAATAAATTTCTAACATTTTAGCATGAAAACTTATATTATTTTAAGGACCAGAAATCAGAAATAAAAAATACGTTTAGAAATAATTAAAAAAATGAAAATATTATACATCTAACACTTGTCATTCACTGTACCATGAGAAAGATGCAAGTTGTTTTATAAACTTTCTGACTTGTATCTTATTAGCTCATTAAAAGTTGAATTATCTCATTTGAAACTTTTAGCTTATCTAAATATATTGTTAAAATACCTCATATAATTATATTGAATTATTTAAATACAGTTAATTAACAATATAAAGTTTACATCATATTTATAAAATACTTAAGAATTTGAATTTCTTTTTGTTTAAGTAAAAATTGCATGGAAATATATTATTTAAATATTAATACGCTAATTAAAATTTTTAAAAATGAATATTGAAAATTTATACATATTTTTTCCAACTGGAATGGATATGTAAATCTAGACTCGAAGAATTTTTACCAAAATACTACAACAAAATCATTAAAACATATATATGTTAATCCTGCATATGTTGCTTTATTGAAATAAAATAACATGCATTTTTGCATAGAATTGTGATACCATTTGAAACAGTGTAATATGTCAGTGGTAATTAAAGTTATCTTTTCATTATCTTACTAAAAATAAAATTTTTATTGTTTGTTTTATATTAGTGATATACAAATGCCAACAATTCAAAATTTAAGTATTCATAATATTATTTGTAGTTATTATTAACCAATTTATTAAAATGTAGTGAAACTAGATACAAATATTTCATTTTTTGTAGCAAAAATAATCAAACATTTAATGTCCTCATTGAAATAAACAAGCTGGATTTTAAGCAACTTTTTGTCAGATGTATCATGAAAAATCCTTTTAAATTATTAAGGAAATATTAGATTTTGAGAGTAGTATCAATAATCTTGAAATCATCTTTAAATAAAAACTTTTTTTTATAACTGTTTGTAATAACAGTAATGCTAGAATATAAAAATGTGAAGTAATTTATGAGAAAACTTTATTGAGTATTTAGTTAACATTTCGATTTTTCTATTGATTAAGAACGAACTATTTCTACTTTTTACTATCCAAAAATTACTGGTTTATATATACATAACTTTAAATTTACTATAACACTTTATTTCTCTTTTTATATAATTACTTTATTTGATATTATGAAGTATTTTTCCCTTAGTAACTGAAAAATTCAAGTACTATAGTCTTCTAAAAGAATGAATTCTTTAATTCATCTTCTCATCTTTCACTAAATTTCTTAATGTCAACATATCTCTGAATAAAATTGATCGCAAGTGTTATTCAACTATCTACTCATTGAAACAGGAAGTTGTTACTCACCTCACAATGTGTTTTACTTCAACATGGAATATGATCCGGTTTAGAAAAAACAATGTAAGCATTTAAATATTTTTCTAATTTCTTATTATTGTGCTAAAACATCATATAAAATAGAAATATGTTACCCTTAATTTCATTTGCTCACTTTTTCTAATATTTTACTTTTGAAAAACCTAAATTCCCTTTCATTTTGTTATTAATGAAGGCAAGATTTTAAATCTACCATTTGTTTTCTTCAAGATATTGAATTAAAAGATATTTGCCCATATAAGATCCTCAAACACATTAATATTTAAAATGAATATTATTCTGCTATTAATAATCTATCCAGAAGGCACAGAGAAAAATAAATTTAGATTTTTTGAAACAAAAAAAATATGCAAAGACAAAATACTCCCCCATATGCAAGTTTAAATAATTTTTAGAAATATTAAAAATATAATTTACAACTTACATAATTTTTTAAGCACTTATACATTAATTTATATATATCGTAGCTATGAAAATAACTTTACTTAATATCAATATTAGATCCCCTACATCTACTAATAGAATTTTTCATATTTTATTTTTATTTATTCACAGAAAGAGAACATGAAAATCCCTGATTTCTAATATTATAAAATAATCTTAAAAATTTATATAATTACTTTTCTCTTAAAAATATACATGCTAAGAGAATATTTTTTGTTGTGAATAGAAAAGTCAGATGAGCTATCTATATTAAATACTGAAATAAATGAGGACTGCATTTGCTAACTAGAAAAATAATTAATAATGGTGAACTAGACTTCCTTTATATCTATTATTTCCCTATGGGTAATGAAAAGTAATAATTTCCATATTCATAATATGTAAAACCTTAATAAATATATTACATAATTACTTTAATATTTTGCCTTAGGATCAGTTCAACATAGCTTACAATATTATATTGCTCACTTCAGAAATAAAATCCTTGAAAAAATATTAAAAATAATTTTCATAGATTATGTATTTTTACTATTAAGAATATTTAATTTTCATTTAAATTATTCTAAAACTAGTGAATAGCATTTAACTGCCTTAAGGTTAAAAAAAGTTTAAGAGAAAAAAGAGTTTCAAAACCTTTTTTCAGGTAAATTAGTGCTTCCGTAGAATGAGTTTATTATTAACTAAACTACTTCTATTCTCTCATAATCATCAAAAATATTTCTTAATTAAATACTAAAATAATGAGAGCTACATTAGTTAACTAGAAAGAATGAACTAATGAATTAACTCTGATAACTTCCACCTGATGAACTCATAATAAGTGAAACTTAATATATAGATCATAAAATTTGCCTAGAAAATCAGATCAGAATAGTTTACAAAATATTATATTGCACATTTCAAACTCACAAAAAATGAAACTCTTATAAAAATATTAAAACGATTTTGTTTCCTATTAAATATAAGATTTAGGTCATCATCTCTCTTATTCAGCATTTCATATTTCTTAACACAATACTTAAGACATAATTCCATATTAATTAAGCATTTTATATATCTTTTCATTTTTATTATTCTAAAACTAATAAATAAAATTTAAATATCTTTTAAATTAAAAAAAAAAAAATTTTAAACATATATATTCAAGTACATTTTCTAGAAAGAGTTATCGATTTTAGTCTACAGATACTACAATTTTAAATTCGCAATAAACAAATCCTCTATTTATCTTAAATGCAGTGTTTACTTAAAATTATAAATGTATTGTCATGAAAGAAAGATAATACCATGGTTTGAACAGGACCTCAATTTATTAAACAGCAATCGTTATAAAAAGAGCAACAATCATTAGAGTAATTTTTAGATTAACAAAGCAACATTTCTTTCATAAATTTTGAAGTGTAGATAATTAGACTTTTTTTTTCCAAAACTGAATTATATAATTTTTGATATGGAAAATTTTTCAAAAGAAACAATTCTTAATAAATAAAATGCAATTTAAAATTGAACAGTTGATTATATTTTTTAAACAGAGGCTGCTCTTAATTAATTTAGACGCTCCAACACTTAAACCTTTTCTTCTTCAATGCCATGTTTGAAGAGGATCATGATGGGGGTTTCAGTTCCATCGGACTTCTCCCTATACTCTAGCAGAGCAATTAAGCCATCGGGATTCGTACTCTCACCCATAAAGAATTGAAAGTCTCCTACTTTGGGTAAAACCTTCTTAACAGCTTTGGTGAACTTGGACTTGTAATCGCTGATTTCACTGTCGCTTTTGCCCATCTCTTTCCACTTGTCTTGGAGTGACTTGGTGTAGGTCTTCAAGTAATTTTTGTAGTCAGCTTTTGAGAATCCTGTTTCCACTAATCGTTGATTTAAAACAAGATCAAGACCAGACTCTACGATGTCTTCAGTTCCTTCATCATCGCCGCCTTCTTGTGAAGGATTAGCACCATCCAGCTGGATATCGCCTTGACGTCTTTGAACGTGAACGCATTCTACCTCATATAAGCAATCCTCCACAACTTTATACTTCGAGGAATCAGTGAACATTTCATCCCCGGTAATAAGATCCTTAAAAATAAGCATTTTGATCGTAAAAAGATATAAAATTTGACACTACGATTGCTAGAAATGTAATGCGAACACGCTACCACTTGCTATACCGACAGAAAGGATAACTGGTAGTTAAAATTACAGTTTGTTAATTCTTGTTGAGTTGAGTTGTATTAGTATCTACCCACGCCATTTGTAACTGTCAACAATGTAAACTATTTTTATTTTATTTTTATAGAAATAAATAATACTTATATGAAACAAAATTATTAACTTTAAAATAATTTATTATAGTTCATTTTATATTCCGCATATAAATATCTATGTAATGATCCATGTTTAATTTTTCATTTCTTTTGTTAACACAAAAAAAAAAAAAAATTATATAATTAATAACTCATAAAAAAGTTATTATTACAGAAAACAAGTCACCTAATGTATATTATTTTAAACAAGTTTTAATAAAAGAATGAAAACAGAATTGAATTTTTTTATGTAATACTTTTTCCTTATTTTCTATCTGAAGTTTTAAATAAACGGCATCAATGAAACCATCCTTGAAATACTGTAAACATTGGCTGTAAATATTATTTTTGCGTATGTCACGAGATAGTTTTAAAGTAATTTCTTAGTAATGTGAAAACAATGTGGGTTAAGCCTCAGGAAGTTGCTTTTGCAAAGACATTATGGTATTATATAAAGTTGTTTATTCGTATCATTATTTTTAAATTGATATCATTCCTATATAACTAAATTTTAACTTGACTTGACCAGGTGTTTTGAAATTTATGTTCGCGCAAGCCACTTTATCTTGGTTTATTTAAAGGTTATGTAAATAAAGAATCACCGTTATTGTGAACGATAAATTGTAATCACACAAATAAAACCTTAAGTTTAGAATATGATAAAATAATATTACACAAACGAAGTTCATATATGTAAACCAAGCTACAAATATTTATGCTGCTATTCATTCAGTATTTTGAAAAAAAGGCAACTTTTATTTTTATATTATTAAACATCTATTTTAAAATAAAAATCAGAAATACTGCTGCCTTTATTTTGCTAAGTTTTTAAATCAAATTATTTTACTCCAGGCAAATTATTCAACTTAGGGAAATTAATTAAAAAATAATCATTTCTTATGATTAATTTGTTTCTTATTATATTTGCAAAAATTAAAATTACTATTTTATTGCATTTATTTTTGTTAAAATCATTACTGTTTAAAATGTATATTCTAATTCATTATCTGGCAAATTAAAACTTAAAAGAAGTTATCATTTGACTGTCAACTAATACAATTCTAATATAGTTTTGTATTAATTTATCTAGTTTTTAGTTTGAAATATAATTAGTGATATACCTTTCACGTATGGTTACTAAATTCTTAAATTTAAATATGCCCGAAATTATAAATTTTTTTCAGATATGTTAAAGTTCATTTATGACATCATTGAAAGTGCTTGTTTAAATAAGAAAATCTAAAAAAAAAAAAAATTAGATGAAATAATCTAATTTTACATTGTACTTAGGGATTGCACTGTGGTTTCTAAATTCTTGAAAACATAACATTTAAAATTGAAATTCAGAAAGATCATATTTTTGTGTAGAACCCTTTTATATTTTCAAAAACATTGTCATTATAGCACAATCGAAAATTCAACATATTCATTCAAAATGAACTGTTTAATGTTACTTTATTAAGCTATATCAGAATAATGCTTTTATTTTTTTATTTTCACTGCTTATTTGAAAACTGAAAATGCATATCACCAACAGAAATTAAAATATCAACAGTGATATTAGTGTTTTTCAAATTGTTCTTGATCTTAACAGTTTTTTCAGCAACTTTGTTGTTCTTCTGCAAAAATTATATTGTAAGGAAAGGCAATTTTCAAAATCAAAACTATTAACAATTTTAAATGAACATTTGAGATTATCTATAATTATGGATTAAATTCTTATCACTACCACAGAAAATGTTATGCAATCTAATGCCTAACTTTTTTTAAAATCAAATTTGCAGTATATATATTTTGTGTTTAGTAAATAAAAACTTATTATTCTTAATTGTTAAATTTACCTAAAATTGTTTTAATAATATTTATGAATAAAATCTAATATCTTTTTTCGAAATTTAAAAATTATTTCTAATTATAAAAATACTCATAGTGCCTTGTTTAATTTATATAATTTTCTTTTCAGTATAATCTAATTATTTTGTATAATTGATATAAATTTTCTGCCTGATTTTATTAGGTTGTTGAGCATGCAAATCCTTTTTTTGTACTTCAGCAAAGAAAAGGATATGGTACTAAAGGTTTATCTTCCTTGTTTGTTGGGACATTTGATAGTGTTTTTGATACGAAGGTTAGTGCTGTTTCATTTTGTTATAATATTATAAATAAAGGTATCGCATTACAGTACTTTTCTATTAGAGGGCACCAGGTAAAAATTACATAAGTATATCAAATATTTATCATAAATTCCAGCTTCTAATGTGACTTTTATTTTATATTTGGGAATAATTTTGTGATATTATATCAAATGTCACCCCTCTTACCAAAAAATATGTGCATTATTAATATGACTTATCTTACTTTCAATAAAATGATACCCTTAAATTAAAATTCTGAATAAACCCCTAAGTTTAAAGTTATTTCACCAGCATTCAAATTAGGTTTAAATAAATAATACTTAAGTTGTTATCTGAAAGATATTCATTTCTTGTTCAATATGCTTTTTTTTTTTATGATAGTATTAATTTATTTTATAAATAATGAATTCAGGTTAAAAGTGTATTTAACCTTAATTTATTATCACCATTTTTGCTAACTATAAATATTATTATTTATATAACTTCCTGCCTATATTCTAAATGGCTGTAAATCCAGAGGCATAATTTTTTGTCTGA
>BPLR01003613.1:0-17788 GCA_021605095.1 Caerostris extrusa | reverse complement strand
ATTAATAAATTCATCATCTCGGGAATTCTCATTCTTCAAGTAATAATAAATACATTTAATAATAAATTTTTATGAAGTTTTTAAATAAGTATTGCACCTTAAAATATTGATTAAACAATCATCAAATAAATAATTTTTAAATGATGTATTTTTTAGTATGTTATCGATACTGTAGTGGTTTACACTACCTCCAGTTTATACTCGTTCAATTCTGTTAATGAATTCATTGTCTCGGGAATTCTCATTCTATAAGTAATAAAAATAAATTTAATAAAAAGTTTTTAAGTTTCTAAATAAGTTTTACATTGAAATGCTGATTAAACAATCACCAACAAATAATTTTTTAAAATCTTTTGGAATGATGCTTATTTTAAGAATGATATCAATACTGTAGTGGCTTACACACCTCCAATTTATACTCGTTCAATTCTGTTAATGAATTCATTGTCTCGGGAATTCTCATTCTACAAGTAATTAGAAATAAATTTAATACAAAGTTTTTAAGTTTCTAAATAAGTTTTGCACATTGAAATGCTGATTAAACAATCACCAACAAATAATTTTTAAAATCTTTTGAATGATGCTTATTTTAAGAATGATATCAATACTGTAGTGGCTAACACTACCTCCAGTTTATACGCGTTCAATTCTGTTAATGAATTCATTGTCTCGGGAATTCTCATTCTACAAGTAATTAGAAATATATTTAATACAAAAGTTTTTAAGTTTCTAAATAAGTTTTTGCACATTGAAATATGATTAAACAATCATAACAAATAATTTTAAAATCTTTTAGGAATGATGTGTATTTTTAGATATCACTAAAAATACTTTTACTCTAAATCCAGTTTATACTCGTTGAATTATATTAATAAATTCATCGTTTTGGGAATTTAATTCTACAAGTAATAATAAATAAATTTAATACTAAGTGTTTTTAAGTTTTATATAAATTTTTCACCTTAAAATATTGATTAAACAATAAACAAATAATTTTAAAATTCTGTAGAATCATGCTTATTTTAAGGATGTCAATGTAGTGGCGTACATTATCATCATCATAATAAATAATAATAACAAAATAAATTTAATAATATTAGATAAATATAAAAATAAATTTTATAATAAATTTCTAAATAAGTTTAGGACATGAAAGATTGATTAAACAATCCTCAACAAATAATTTTAAAAATCTTTTTAGAATGATGCTTATTTTAAGTACGGTATCAATACTGTAGTGGCTTACACTATGGCCAGTACATACTCATTCAACTTTATTAATGAATTCATCGTCTCAGGAATTCTTATTCTATACGAAAGGAAAGAAAAAATTGTCTCGTACTAGTAATCCAATATATTTGTTTTTCTTTTAGTAAACAAAAACTCAAACACCATTTGAAAACAAAAGTTTGAAAGTTTGAAAAGTTTCTCTTTTCTTTAACTTCTATTTCAAATTTATCGATTTTTGTTCATCGGCAACCCTAGGTGCGAGTCAGGTTCTTTATTCAGAAAGAATATTTTTGTATTTTTTGTTTAGCTTCGAATCATTCTGTTTATTGTTTTTTTTATATTCCGTGTTAGAAAATGAATTCTCATAAGAGAACCAACAATGAAAGTGCAATATAGGTTTCCAATATTTATTTTTTTAAATAAAATTGAAGAACGTGTTTATCAAGTTTCTAACTTAATTAAAGACGTACAGGGGTTTTGTAAATTAAGGTATTCTTTTCTAGGATTATAGTAACTGTAAACAATACTTTTAAACTTTTATAAATATGGAGGATAATTTTTTTTTCCTTGACTATTTCGAAAATATACAGATTGAAAAAAAAACAAAAACAACCTAATAAAGGACCTCTGTTGAGTTACAGTACTTAGCATATCCAACGTTAATCAGGGTACACTACGGAAGATACACAATTTGGAACAATAAAATAATTTTAAATTTGGAATAAAGTTAGAAAACTTTTTATAATTCCAGGTTATTTTAATTTTATCAAAAATTAATTTAATTGTTAGGGGAATTTAACAGTATTTACGATTAATTTTTGTGATGAGGGAATCGATCAACAAATTTCTGAGTTTTACAATGAAGAAAAATTTAAATTAATCAGTTGTACACGAGAGTTAATTTATAATATATTTCTTCACATAATTGAAAAATAAATGCATACCTTTCCATCACTTCCATGAAAAATCCTTTTTTTAAAAAAGTATCTGAACTTTATCAATTTTAAGAGTATAGTAAACAGTAAAAATGCTCATATTTTACAGTAAAAGCAGTATACAGTATACAGTATAAATTTTACAGTATATTCTTACAGTAAAAATACATATTACAATACATTAATTTATAATTAAAAGAAACACATTGACTCTAGGCTATATTTCAAAGTAAAACAATTGAAATGTTTTTTTTTCTAAAGTTTTGATATTAAATAATAAAATATAAAAATTTAAATAATAAAATAACTAAATATATAATAAATTTTGGAATTAAATAAAAAAAAAATAATAAAACAAATAAGAATAGAAATAATTTACAAAAAAATCCATTATTTTATTTATAGATTTATATTATCAATTGTAATTTTTGTCTAAGAAAACAATACAAAATTTTTATTTTTACAGAGCGGTGAATTATGTAGCGAATAAATGATTATTTAGATGGAAAAAAAAAAATACAATATTTTCAAATAGTTTTCATCTTCGTCAATACAGGTCACTGTATTATTCAATAGATAAAAGGAAATGATCTCTTTTATTGTGTCTCTGTGTCTAACGTTTTTGGCTTAATAAAAGTAGCTTGTTATTTTACTTTTAAAATATAATCTAAGAAAAGAGGATTATCAATTTAAAGAAAAAAATTTCTTTTATGAATATCTTTTACTTATTTAACTAAATATATTATTTTCTGGCGAATTTCGATATAAAAAGTTACAGCTCTTTGAAAATGAGTTTAGCAATACATGAAAATGCAATAATTCATTCAACATAGTATAAAGCTACAAACGTTGATTTCAAGTCTAATTTTTTTCAAAACTATTTGCGTCTATGACAATAATCAATTAAAATCTTTTTTTAATAAAATTATTTAATTAACTAGTTTACATTTAGTTTAATTTTAATGTTTAATTTTATTTATTTAAAATAATGTATTATGCTAATAATATTTTGTTAATTTTATTTAATATAATATGGGGCCTGGCGGCATAGTGGCGGCGCTCTGGCACTGGCACTGGAATCGGTTTCGAATCCCGGCTGTGCAATGGATGCTTCAATGGTTCGGAATTGACTTTTAAACTGTAGGTCCCGGCCCTAATAGGATCGTAGAGCGTTCTGGGGGTAGTGTTACTCGCGTCCTTAGCCTATCTTCAATCTACTCGTGCTCCTTGTGTAGTGCTACTTAAATGAGTAACAACAGTGCAGCCTTTGTTTATGGCCAAAGATTAACTGTCTGTATTGCCAGCTGCATTAGAACAACAATTTAATATAATATATATTTTATAATAATTAAAATAATTTTTATTTACATTAAATAATAATAATATTAAATTTTATTTTAAATAATTATATATATTTAATTTTATATAAATAACATAAAAACGAATTTGAGACTTTACAATTTTATCAATGGTTTTCATAAAACAAATAAAGCAATTAAAAATACCAACATTTTCAAACTGCTCAAATTATTTAAATTAATTTATTGTAATAAATTTAATTTTCAATTCAAGTATATTTAATTTAATTTTTTTCTTTAAACTTCTTTTGGATATTTAATGTTTAATAACATATTATAGATTAAATTTCAATGTTTTCTAAAATTTTTGCAAGTTCAAGTGTTTTGATAAATTTCCTCTATCATTCGACAATAGGATGGTATGGAATATTAGGAATTTAATAACAAATGCAAGGAATCGATTCTCATTTATTTTCAACGCAGTCATTTCCGCAGATTCTTTAAAACAAACAACAGCAACAACAACCAAACAGTGGCGAACAGGAAACGCTTACACTTTAAACGGGAAAAAGATTATACTCTAGCTTTTCATTTCGCGAGAAAATTTATATAAAAGCAAAAACATCTGGTTTTAGTGCTTTTACACTACGAAATCGATACTGCTTCTTTGAATAAAAAAAAAAAAAAGAGGAAAGAAACCATCTGAAAGAATATCGTCAGGTTATTTTCTTTCTTTTATCACTTAGTTACAGCGCCATTTTTTTTTTTCGTTTTTCAAGATCTGGAATTTAAATTGTTTTGTTGCAATGGGAAATAACAACTGGTTTCTATTTTTTTTTGGTAGGAGAACGACAGTTTTTTTGTTCTCTCTCGAAAATAAGGATATTGTAGGAACTTGAAGTTATTACAAAAGAGATCCGTATAGCATTTGTCCCTTTCTCTTCAAAGAACAGTTTAAATTCAATTTTTTTCATTTTTTTTCAAGGAATTTACGGCACCTGTGATCAGAATGGGTTTCTTTTACTTTTAAAAAATCTTTCAAGAGGTTAGCGTGAATAGAGCTGCCAATTTGAAATGCCAAGTAGAGAAGAATTTAGTTTCGCTGTCTTTTATTTAATTCAAAATGTCGTAATGAGGTGCTTTCACAATGGTTTAGAAAGGTTAAAAAAGGAATAGTTTGAATTAACCTATTTTCATGTTTAGGAACTTTCCTAAAAGTAATGTTTCATTTTTTATAGGTTGTAAATATTTCAAACTACCTTTATTTTTTTTTTTATCAATTTCTAATATATAATATCTGCTTTCATATCAGAAATTCAAAAATTATTTAAAGTAATTTACAGTATATATTTTTATAATAAATTTTAATGTAATTGAATAGTTTGATAACATTTGATATCTATAATTTTATAATATTTTTTTAATATAGTTTTTCAATTGCTTTTAAAACAACGCACTTAAAAATATTAATATTGTTAAACTCTTAAATTATTTTAATTAATTTTATTGTATGGAAATTTAATTTTATATAAATGCATCCATTCAAATCAATTAAATTTAAAAAAAAATATTTCTAAAAATTAATTTTAAAAACCAATTATCTTAAAAGCTATTATTTTAAGATAATTTTTATTTAATTATCTTAAAATAATTATAAAATTTCTCTTACATTTATTCTTAAAAATAAATTTTTTATAAAAATATTGTTATTTGTTTTTGTTGTAAATAAAAACAATTTGTTGTAAAAATTTTGGAATATGTTTGAAGGAATAATTTATTAACAAATGCAAGGAATCGATTCTCATTTATTTTCAAACAGTCATTTCTGCAGATTCTTTAAAACAAACAACAAACAACAACAAACAGTGGCGAACAGGAAACGCTTACACTTTAAACGGGAAAAGATTGGATTCGAGCTTTTTCATTTCGCGAGAAAATTTATATAAAAGCAAAAACATTTGGTTTTAGTGCTTTTTACACTACGAAATCGATATCTGCTTCTTTTGAATAAAAAAATAAATAAAAAAGAGGAAAGAAACCATCTGAAAGAATATCGTCTGGTTATTTTCTTTCTTTTATCACTTAGTTACAACCGCCATTTTTTTCTTTTGTTTTTCAAGATCTAGAATTTAAATTGTTTTGTTGCTATGGGAAATAACAACTGGTTTCTATTTTTTTTAGTAGGAGGGAACGACAGTTTTTTTTTTCTCTCAAAAATAAGGATACTGTAGGAACTTGAAGTTATTACAAAAGAGATCCGTATGATATTTTGTCCCTTTCTCTTCAAAGGAACAGTTTAAATTCATTTTTTTTTTCATTCTTTTTTTTGCAAGGAATTTACAACACCTGGGATCTGAACGTGGATTGGTTTTCTTTTATCTTTCAAAGAGGTTAACGTGAATAGAGCTGCCAACTTGAAATGCCAAGTAGAGAGGAATTTAGTTTCGTGTCTTTTTATTCAATTCAAAATGTCGTAATGAGGTGGTTTCAAAATGGTTTATAAAGTTTAAAAGAAGGAACAGTTTGAATTAACCTATATCCTTATTTAGGAACTTTTTAAAAAGTAATGTTTCATTTTTTATAGGTTTGTAAACATTTCAAACTGCCTTTTTTTTTTGATCATTTTCTAATATATAATACATAGCTTTCATATAAGAATTTTCAGGAATCATTTAAAGCAATTTATGTATAATAAATATTTTAATGTAATTGAATAGTTTGCAGACTTTGTTATTTATAGTTAAATAAAAAATAATGTAGTTATTCTATTATTAATTAAATCTTTTTTAAATTATTTTTATTTAATTAGTTGTCTTAAAATTAAGCAATAATAACATGTAGAATATAATTTAAACAAAAATAACTTGTAAAATATTGTTTTTGACTTTGTTGTAAATAAAAGAAAAAGGAATTTCATGTATTAAATATATTTAAATGTTCCTTTATATGGAAAATATTAATGAGAATTATGTCAGAATACATTACTTTTAACGGAATATTATAGAAGCACATTATTTTAAATGGGATATTATAATAATATATATTTTGTAAATGTTTCAAATGTATTTTTTATTAATAACGAAATTCATATAAATAACTTCATACAATAGCCTTGCTCACAACTAATTTTTAAAAATATTTAACGAAATAATTTTTTAGTTTGTAAATATTTCAAACTACCTTTTTTTTTAGAAATTCCTAATATATAAATACAGCTTTCATAACAGATTTTCTAGAATTATTTAAAGTAATTTATTTATATTTGGTTGTTATAAAGAATTTAATGTAATTGAATAGTTTGCAACTTTGACTCTAAAATTTTATTTTTTTATTATTTTCTCATTTGTTTTTATAAAACAAAGCAATTAAAAAAATATCAACATTTTTAAACTGCTAAAAATATTTTAATTAATTTATGGTAATAAATTTAATTTTCAACTTCCAGTATATTTTTAATTAATTTTTTTTTTTCTGACTTCATTTGGATATTAAATATACTTTTAATTTTATCAATGTATTAAAGATTAAATTTCAGTGTTGTAAAATTTTGCCAAGCTCAAGCGTTTTGATGAATTTCCTCTATCATTCACTATATAGAATGCCATGGAATATTAGGAATTTAATAACAAATGCAAGGAATCGATTCTCATTTATTTTCAACGCAGTCATTTCTGCAGATTCTTTTAAAACAAACAACAGCAACAACAAGCAAACAGTGGCGAACAGGAAACGCTTACACTTTAAACGGGAAAAGATTACACTCGAGCTTTTCATTTCGCGTAGAAAATTTATATAAAAGCAAAAACATCTGGTTTTAGTGCTTTTTACACTACGAAATCGATATCTGCTTCTTTTGAATAAAAAAAAAAAAATAAAAAAGTGGAAAGAAACCATCTGAAAGAATATCGTCGGGTTATTTTCTTTCTTTTTTATCACTTAGTTACAGCCATTTTTTTTTTTTTTTTTTTTCGTTTTTCAAGATCTAGAATTTAAATTGTTTTGTTGCTATGGGAAATAACAACTGGTTTTTATTTTTTTTTGGTAGGAGGAACGACATTTTTTTTCTCTCTCTCGGAAAAATAAGATACTGTAGGAACTTGAAGTTATTACAAAAGAGATCCGTATGGCATTTGTCCCTTTCTCTTCAAAGAACAGTTTAAATTCAATTTTTTTTTCATTCTTTTTTTGCAAGGAATTTACGGTACCTGTGATCAGAACGTGGATTGGTTTCTTTTATCTTTCAAGAGGTTAGCGTGAATAGAGCTGCCAATTGAAATGCCAAGTAGAGAGAATTTAGTTTCGCTGTCTTTTATTTAATTCAAAATGGCATAATGAGGTGGTTTCACAATGGTTTAGAAAGTTTAAAAAAAGGAATAGTTTGAATTAACCTACTTCTTTTAGAATTTTCTTAAAAGTAATGCTTCATTTTTTATAGTTTGTAAATATTTCAAACTAATTTTTTTGATCAATTTTAATATATAATATCGAACTCCCATATAAGAATTTTCAAGAATTATTTAAAGTAATTTGAATATAATTAATTTAATATATATAATAATGTTATTTAATAGTTTCTTAACTTCATTATATCTAATTATATAAAAAAAAATTGTATCCATCCTAACATTAATTAATATTTTTTTCAAACTTATCTTATTTAATTACTTATTTTTAAATAATTAAGTATTAAATTTTCAATTATCTTAAAAGTTTTTTTTTTTTTTTTTTTAAATATTGTTATTTGATTTTTGTTGTAAACAAGAGAAAACCGTAATTTCGGTATTAAATATGTTTGAAAGTGTTTTTTATGTGAAAAAAAATTGGGAATTTCATATAAGATTTTTAAAGAATTATTTAAAGTAATTTATATATATTTACTATTATAAATATTTTAATGTAATTGAATAGTTTGGAAACTTTGAGATTCTATAATTTTATTTCTTTTATAGTTTTCTCAGTGGTTTTATTAAAAAAAAAAGTAATTAAAAAACTATGAACATTTTCAAACTGCCCAAACTAATTTAATTAATCTATTGTAATAAATTTTTAATTTTCAACTTCAAGAATATTTCAATTTCAATTTCAATTACAAATTTTTTAATTTTTTCTTTAACTTTCTTTTGAATATTTAAAATACTTCAATGTTTACCAACGTACACTGAAGTGACAAAAGTCATGGGCTACCTCTTAATATCGTTCGGCCCTCCTTTCTCCCCCGGCGAAGTGCAGCAACTCGACGTGGCATGGGCTCAACAAGTCGTTGGAAGTCTTCTGCAGGAATATTGAGCCATGCTTTCTCGGTAGACGTCCATAATTGTGAAAGCTTTGATGGTGCAGGATTTTGGGCACGAACAGACCTCCGATGATGTCCCATAAATGCTCGATGGGTTTATTCATGTCGGGCGATCTAGGTTGCCAGATCATTCGTTGGAATTGTCCAGAATGTTCTTTCAAACCAATCGCGAATAGAGCAGTTGTGGCCCGTGACATGGCGCATTGTCATCCATAAAAATCCCATCGTTGTTTGGGTACATGAAGTCCAAAAGAATGGCTGCAAGTGATCTCCTGTTTAGCTGAACATAAAAAGTATTTCCAGTCAATGTTTGGTCCAGTCGCAAAGAGGACCAAGTCCATTCCATGAAAATAACATACCCACACATAAAAAATTTTTCAGCCACCACCAGCTTGAACAGTGCCTTGCTGACAGTTTGGGTCCATGGCTTCGTAATTGAATAGTCTGCGCCACACTCGAACCCTACCATCAGCTCTTACCAACTGAAATCGTGACTCATCGGACCAGGCCACGGTTTTCCATTCATCTAGGGACCAACCGATATGCTCACGTGCCCACGAGAGTCGCTGCAAAGCGATGTCGTTCTGTCAGTAAAGGCACTAAAGTCGGTCTTTCATGTAGAATAGCCCAAGATTTAAATTTCTCCGCACAGTTCTAACAGACAAGTCCCTTGTACGTCCCACATTTTTCTGCGGTTATTTGACGCAGTGTTGCTTGTATAATGTTTCAGAATTTACGACTCTTTGCAGACGTCGTCGGTCTCGGTCGTTAAGTGCAGGCGGTCGACCACTGCGCTGTCCATGGTGGGATGTTATGCCGGAAATTTCATATTCTCGGCACACTCTTGACAAACCTGGATCTGGGAATGTTGAATTCTAACGATTTCGAAATGGCATGACCCATGCGTCTAGCTCCAACTAACATTCCGCGTTCAAAGTCTGTTAATTCCCGTTTGCTAACATCATCACGTCAAAACCTCTTCACATGAATATTTGTTTTTAAACACAAAGCAAATGAAAAATATCAACTTTTCAAAGCACTGCGCATTTATACCTGTTCTATGCGATGCTACTTTAATTTCTTTCTGAAAATTTGCAATTGCTATCCCATGACTTTTGTCACTTCAGTGTATTAAAGATTAAATTTCAGTGTTATAGATTTTGAAAAACTCAAGCGTTTTGATAAATTTATCCTATCGTTCGACAATATGATGCCATGGAATATTAGGAATTTAATAACAAATGCAAGGAATCGATTCTCATTTATTTTCAACGCAGTCATTTCCGCAGATTCTTTAAAACAAACAACAGCAGCAACAACCAAACAGTGGCGAACAGGAAACGCTTACACTTTAAAAGGGACAATATTAGATTCAAGCTTTTTATTTCGCGAGAAAATTTATATAAAAAGAAAAACACCTGGTTTTAGTGCTTTTACACTACGAAATCGATATCTGCTTCTTTTGAATAAAAATAAAAAAGAAAAGAAAGCATCTGAAAGAATATCGTCGGGTTATTTTTCTTTCTTTTATCACTTAGTTACAGCCGCCATTTTTTTTTTTCGTTTTTCAAGATCTAGAATTTAAATTGTTTTGTTGCTATGGGAAATAACAACTGGTTTCTATTTTTTTAGTAGGTGGGAGCGACAGTTTTTTCTCTCTCTCGAAAAATAAGGATACTGTAGGAACTTGAAGTTATTACAAAAAAGAGATCCGTATCCGTCCTTTTCTTCAAAGAACAGTTTAAATTCATTTTTTTCATTCTTTTTTTTGCAAGGAATTTACGGTACCTGTGATAGGGACATGGACTGGTTTCTTTTATCTTTCGAGAGGTTAGCGGGAATAGAGCTGTCAATTGAAATGCTACGTAGAGATGAATTTAGTTTCGCTGTCTTTTATTTAATTCCAATTGTCGTAATGAGGAGGTTTCCCGATGGTTTAGAAAGATTAAAAAAGGAATAGTTTGAATTAACCTACTTCATTTTTAGGATCTTTTCTAAAAGTGATGTTTAATTTTTTTTATAGGTTTGTTTTTTAATTTGATCAATTTCTAGTGTATATTACCCAGCCATCATATAAGAATTTTCAAGAATTTTTAAAGTAATTTATATATATTTGCTGTATTAAATATTTTAATGTAATTGGATAGTTTGCAAACTTTGCTATATCTAATTATATAAAAATTAAATGTATCCATTCTAATATTAATTAAATTTTTAATTATCTTAATAATATTTTAAATGATTTTATTTTAAAATTTATTCTATACATTTTTCTAACAAAAAATATTGTTATTTGACTTTTCTTGTGAAAAAAAGTAAAAGAAAAGAGTTTCGTGTATCAAATATATTTGAATGTGTTTTTATATGAAAATTGAGAATTATATAAGAATACATTATTTTAAATGAAAATAGTATAGAATACATTATTTTAAATAGGAAATTATAGGAATATATTATTTTAAATGGGAATGTTACAGGTATTGGACCAAAGATTAACTAAGAAGTTCATATAAATAAAGTCCTTTATTATAAATATTATAGCATTATGAGAATAATGAAAATATTATTAGGAATACATTAATTATTATTATACAATATCTGTTCTCAAAACTAATTTTTAAGAAGATTCATGAAACATTTTTACAATATGTAAATATTTCAAACTGCCTTTTTTTTATCAAGCTTTCATATGATAATTTTCAGGAATTATTTAAAGTAATTTATATTATTTGCTATAATAAATGCTCAATAATATAATTCAATAGTCTGCAAACTTTGTTATATCTAATTATATAAAATTAAATGTATTCATTCTAACACTAATTTAATTTAATTTTTCTAATATTTTTATAAAAGTTATTTTTGTTTAATTAATTAATCTTAAAATAATTAAGCATTAAATTTTTATTAATGCTTTATCTTAAAATAAATTTTATTTTTTTAAATATTGTTATTTGACTTTTGTTAATTAAGTAAATAAAAAAAAAAAAAAAAGAATTTCGCGTATTAAATATGTTTGTAAATGCTTTTAGAAAGGAAAAGGGAATTATATAGGAATATATTATTTTAAAGGGAAATATTATAGGAAAACATTAATTTAAATGTGAAAATAATTTTATTTAAATAATTATCTTAAAATAATTAAGCATTAAATTTTTAATTATCATAAAAGTAACATTTTTTTTTAAAAATATTGGTTTTTGACTTTTGTTGTAATAGAAATTAAATAAAGGAATTTCACATATTAAATATATTTTAAGGGGGTTTTATATAGAAAATTGGAATTATATAACAATAAGTTATTTTAAAAGGGAAAATTATAGGAATACATTATTTTAAATGGGGATATTACAGAAATATATTATTTTAAATGGGAATGTTGTAGGTATGGGATCAAAGATTAATAAAGAAGTTCACATAAATAAATTCCTACAATTATTATTATAGAATATCTGTTCTCAAAACTAATTTTTAAAAATATGCATATTTTTTGCAGTTTGTAAATATTTCAAACTGGGTTTTATTTTGATCACATTCTTAATATATAATATCTAGATTTGATATCAGGATTTTCAAGAATTATTTAAAGTAATTTATTTATATTTGCTGCAATAAATATATTAATGCAGTTGAATAGGTTGCAAACTTTATTATATTTGCTTACATAAAAATTACTGTATCCAAGCATTTTTTAAAATTATTTTTATTTAATTAATTAACTTATAATAATTAAGCATTAAATTTTTAATTACCTTAAAAAATATTGTTATTTGACTTTTGTTGTGAATAAAAGAAAAAAGAATTTCACTTATTAAATATATATGAATGTGCTTTTATATGGAAAATGAGAATTATAAAGGAATATGTTATTTTAAATGGAAATGTTACAGGTATTGTACCGAAGATTGATGAAGAAATTCATATAAATAAATTCATACAATTATTATTATACAATATCTGTGCTCAAAACTAATTTTTAAAAAATATGTATGAAACATTTTTACTAAAATGATTTTTCAGCATGTTTTTACTTTACTGTTAAAATTCTTGAGTTTTTATTTCCGAAAAACAACTTTGTTGCTTATTTTTATTGGAGAAAAAAAAAAATTTAAAACATTTTAGCAACAATGTCCTCATCCTTAAAAGGTGGTAAACTAAATGTATTTTTTTTTATCTATTAAAAGCAGCTGTTGAAAGCTAGGAAAAATTGAATATATAAAGTATATATAACTAACTGTATATTAAGTAAGTCATTTTTTTTTGTTTCGGGAATTAAAGTAAAATGTGATTAGAAAAAAAAATTAAATTAAAAATTACTTGGTTAATTAAATAACAATTAATAAAAAGTTAATAGTTTTTAAAGTATTTGCTTTCTATTAGCAAACTTCACCAATAATTATTTTTTTTTAAATTTTTGATTTTTTTTACTTGTTATTAAAATACAGCTGGTTACAAAAGAATACTTTCAAGATTAATTTTAGATTTATATTATTTTAAGATCAATAGTTTAATTTCACTGTGTCCTAATCGGTTAGGACATAAATGTATATATTGGAATACCAAGGGCAGTATAAATTAATTATAACTTGGCTGTAAGCAATATGTATACATTATTTTGATTAAATATTGTGTTATAAGGTCTCTTATCATCTACAAAGGTTTCTGATAGTTTGTTTTGATCTTTTGAAGACAGGATGTTATGGAATATTGGTATATTGTAAAAAATGTCACTCTTATTTATCTTAAAAAAATCCTGCAAAAAATTAAACAATGGAGGTAGGAATGTAATTAATTCTAAACAGGATAATTAGTTTACTATTAGTTTAATTTTATTTAAAATAAGTTAAAAACGAATTTGATAATTTGATAATTTTTTTTTTTTTTTTTTACAATTTAGTTAATGGTTTTCATAAAGAAAATAAAGCAATTAAAAAATACCAACATTTAAAAATGCCCAAACTATTTTAATTAATTTATTGGAATAAATTAATTAAAATAGTTTTGATAAACAAATAAAGCAAATAAAGCAATTAAAAAATACCATTATTTTCAAACTGCCCAAACCAATTTAATTAATTTATGGTTCTAAATTTAATTTTAAACTTAAACTTATAGTTCTTTGAAAATGAGCTTTGTTTTGAAATTTTTTTTTGATATATTTTTTTTGGATATCCTTCTATACCTATATCCTTCTAACTAACATATCCTTCTTTGGATATCCTTCTAACAACAAACCGTTTATCAACCTTAGTAAGCAAAATGATAGAAATTTATAAACTTGGAACGAGAAATTGAATGAAAATATATTCTCTATAACTGAACAGTAACAGTGCCTCATGGAATTATCGTAATGTCAGAAATCGTATTCTTTTGAATTTATATAATATTATATGCTTATAATAAACACTTACTATAAGATTAGCAAATTAAAAAGAACCATATTAACTTTTTTCTAGTCTCATAACAATTATGTAATGGGTAAATTGAGAGAATCAGTCAAAAGCCAAGAAGCCTATGAAGAAAACGATTATTGACCGCTTCGATCTTTATTTTGCTTACTTTAATAAATAAAGTCGTTTCAGCGATTTTTAAATTTAGCTTTAAATGTCTATGTCTATGAAGCATCTAAATTTAATTTAATTATTTAATAAATTGCTATTTCAGTTAAATTTGAAATATGAAGGTAGGTATCATTATAATTAATATAGACTTAGAATATTTAAACTGCATTGCATTTTCGTTGCCAGGCATTTTTATGAAGATTCAACATTTTGACTTCAAATTGTTTGCCAATGAAGATCAATTTTTCTATGACGAATTATCTTTGCAGGTGCAATTTTCCAAAGGAAATCGAAATGCCTGCGGAATATTTTCTGCGAGATTAAAAAAATAAATAAAAGAATACCCAATAAGGATCAGAAGATTCAAGATACTTAGGAGCAATTTAGATCAATTATTTAGATGCACTAGAGATACATTTTCAGCCCACCTGTTGTATATGTATAAGAAAGGTACTCAATATCTATGTACCTTTCATGGATATGACAGATATATTAGCGGATTTCTGTCAGAACAGCAATATTCTTGAACGACGTTGCAAACAAAATCTGCACTCACCAGTAAAGAGTACAGACCACCATTGATTTTGACTCTAATTGGCATGCGTGGGTTCCCAATTAAGTCTCATTTCGGTAGTGTAGTGTGAGGGGTTGGAATTGCATACAATCCTCCTTCATGAAGCCCACCACATAATTGGTTTAGATTGATTAGATTGGCCTTTTAGTGGATGGGTGTAGCAATTCTATGCCCTTTTGCATGTAGTTGTAAATAGCGAAAAAGAACATAGATTATGTGTGGTGCTTGAAACTCTACAGTTTCCTCAATTGTACTTTCTAGGAGTTGATTTTGTTTTTAAAAAATGTTTTGTTCTTAGAAATTTAATTGTTTTTATTTTTGAGCCTTTTTATTCAATATCTTCTATTAGCTCACACTCTCCCTATATATATCTTGTTCAAATTTTCATCCACTCAATTAATTTTATTCATCCACTCAAGTTCAAATACACTTTTTTTGAACTTGTAGTGACGACACTTGATGTTAATACAGTTTTTTCAAATATTAATTCAGTAATTAAATTTAATTAATTAATTTTAGTTTTTTCTTAGATTTAAGGTGGATATATCTACCAATAGATGGCGCCAAATAAACTTAAAAATGAATGACAATAATTTTTTATATTACTTTTTTTTTAAATTTAATCTTTGATCTTCCAGAATCCATGAAAAATAAAAAAGCTTGCATTCAATTATCTTGATGTATAATATTAACTCAGGTCTGTTTCTGTTTGCCAGATGGCCTTCATCGTAGTTTTCAGATAGGATTCGTTATAGTTTACAGATTTAATGATAAGTTCTTTAGATATAACATTGCTGTCTTGAAATTTCATTATGCTATATTACATGGATTTTCAATAATTGGAGAGGAGATTATCCAAAATCACTGTGTTTCGTTTGTAGGAGAGATTTTGTCGAATGGCGCTAACTTCATTAAAGCGCCAATTAGATTACAAATCATCCAATTTATAAACATAAAGAAGTTAGTTTCTTTCTATTTGCATAAAATGGCAATGCATTAAAAGCCCTTTTCGCTTTCTCGTTAAAGTTTGTTCTATTTTGTTATTTTTTCCCTTGCTTGTAGTAATTATTCTAGATATATCTCAATTCATCTCCTAGAATCGACATTTTTCATTTGAAACGTGTTTGAAAGTGAGACAACATTTTAGTTTTCGATTGGGTGCTCATTGAATATCACTCATTAGTGAACGTAAACCCTTTACCTATTCATGAGTGTTTAATTTTTTAAGTGTTTACTTATTATGTTTATATTTTGAATGGTACTACTAATGGTGTATCTCAAAATGGATAAGGGGTTGAAAACTAGTACTGTTAACAAAGCTACCCATAGCAATGAAATTCAACCCATTGAATCAGAAGTTGCAAGTGCATCGAATCAGTCTGAGGATTTTCAAGTGCAAGGAACGTTAAATAAAGGAATCACAATAAAAGTGATAGTCGATGACCGTAATGAATACTTGTACATGGATTTTCAATCACTGGTGATGAAGACTATTCAAAATCACTGTGATTTTGTTTGTGTGGATAGATTTTGACAAATGTCACTGTCTTTATTTAAGCCATTTAGAGACAAAGCATCCAATTTATAAACATAAAGGAGTTAGCATTCTTCTACGACTATTAAAAAGTCCTATAACATCGTTTGTATTATTTGTAAGCAAAGTTAAGGAGAATATCTAAGTATTGCTAAAGGAATAAAAAAAACACTCAATTGGTAAATATTTTCTATCCCCCCCTGTACTAATGATGCTATTCTGTGTATATTTATTAAAGACCATGTCCTAAAAATTAATATTAGAAGTAATATTCCCTTCTCAACCAATACAGCTTCTCAAAGAATCAATGACATGTCTGATGACATTGAATCTGCTAAAAATTGAAAAAAAGAAAATAACAGTACTTTCTTTGAATAGAGTTGGATTAAAAAGTACTGATGTTTCCAATCTGTTAATTTTGCTATTTAATGACAAAATATGCTTAAAGAAAACCTTGTACTGTGCTATCAACTCATTAAAAGATGCACCAGCGAAACTATATTTGTCCTTCAGGGTTACTTCTATGAAAAATAATTGATTGATGTATTTGATGTGATATTTGCTCCGAGAGTGGAAAATCTATGCTTACTTAAAAGATTTATACGATACATCAATGAAGTTGCTCTCCATATAGCCCCATATTGTCTCCCCCAGGTTGGAGTGCTTACTGTATGCACAGACAAATTCTAGTATATCCAAACACAAGGCATTTTCATCACACGTAGTACTCAACCGATTTACGAAAGTTATTAATTTTACTAAGACCAATTCCACAATCTCCAGATTATTCAAATCTTTGTGATGAACAACTAACTCCTTTTGCTCACTGAAGTGAAGTGGCTTTCATGGGAAAAAGTAATCACAAGATTGTTTGAATTGAGACGTTAAATGTGACTGTTTTTTGTCCACCTTCTTCAATTGAGTTTTACGTTTCATGAAAATAATTGATTTCAAAGGCTTGCAAAATTATGTGATATTTTTTAGAAATAAATAAGTTTATATAGAATTACAAAATAATTAAATATAATCATCTTTTAATATGTCTGATAAAACAAGAATATGATAAAAATTGAATTTTTGGAAATTTTTACATCGAAAAAGACCCGTGTGTTTCGTATCTGAAAAAGCAGTTGAAATTGTTGTCTAAAGTGTGAAACGATTTAAAGGTATACTTCAGACAATTTTTCTAAAAGTGAAAAAACTGAATTATAAATCCATTCAACTTATTATTCTATTAACATGCCGAAAATGTATCGATTTCTGAAAAAATGAAAAGAAAAAATGTGGATTCATGTTAGACTGAATATTCTTTACAATCTGAATTCAAAAAATTAAATTTTATGAATTTCTCTGACAGCAGTGA
>BPLR01003612.1:0-26211 GCA_021605095.1 Caerostris extrusa | reverse complement strand
CTGGCTTAACAACAGTCTGAACCGTAATGCCCCTTTATCAACATATGACCATTGAATAATGGATAGTTGTTGGCATTGAAATTCATGATAGTTTTCATTGTCTATGTTGCCTCGCGAGATAGCAGAAATGCTTTCTGTGAGTATTTTAGATAACTCTTACTTTGCGTTGTTCCCACTGATGATACACCGCGTGCTGTTTTCTTATCCCACTTAATCTGACAGCGAACATCTAGACCAAAGTCCATGAACCTTCTCATCAAGGAGGAGGGAAGGAAGGGGGGTCAACTTCTGCTGTGATGAGACCACCCGTAGGCAGAAGTCTGACTTGACTCCATGTCAATGACGAAGGAAGGCTTTTTAGGAAGAAATACCTCGCATTTGCATATTGTAAGAGAAAACTCTGAAAACTCCCATTAGATAGTCTTTACCCCAGCAGAAGCAAGATGCTGAACCTCCCAAACACCATTGAGCCTCCTCGGTTTTGAAGCAATTAACCAGCAAGCCTCCATCGGATTGAAACCCAGCTCTATTACCACCAGCGGCTCACGTTGTCACTGACCCACGAATCGACATTAAGTAAAGGTAAAGTACAAGTAGTAAGAAGTTAAGGTGCAGCTGGACCACATGTAGTGTCCCTATTTAAAAATATCAAACACAAAATAAAAAAGAATCATTTTTAAAATGTCAAGCAGATATATATATGGACAAATAATAAAAGTCGACATTAAAATAAAGCTCTCGGTTTTGTTTGGTTGGAGATGAAAAAATAAATAACTACAATTAATAATTACGTAACCAATAATAAAAAAGCACCGGTTGAAAAAAAAGATTTTGATCTCATAAAAATATGGACTTCTTAGAAAATAAATACTAAAATTTTCCCTAATTAATAAGATTACATTAAAATACTTTTTTTTTTTTCAAAAAACACAACATAGAAATTGAAGAATGCTGATGTCTTTTTTTCGACATCATTTCTAAGGATTTCATCGGATGTTTTTAACTATCCTTTTCAAAAGAATTTTATTTAATGATTCCATTTCAGTGTTTCGCTGATAATGATACAAATTTTTAGTCAAAGCGTACTCTTTTCATTTGAGAAAAAAGTTTATTTTTTTGAAATTGATCATTAGTTTCAAAAATCATTTTGATATTTTTTCATCATAAAAAAGGAGCCACATTAATTTTAAAAAAAAAAACATCGTTACCTATTAAGAAGAAAAAATTATTCAAATAAAAAGAAAAGATTTGAATGAAAACTGTTGTGAAAAAACTTCTCATTAGTATGTAAAAATTATTAATTTATTTTTCTTTCTTTTATATTTTTGAACCAAATATGTAATGGTTATTGAAAAGGTAATTTGGTAAAATTCGTATGAAAAAAGAATGTATTATGGTTGTGAATCTTGTCGTTATTACCACAATTAAAAGTCATGTCAAAAAGATGAACTCATCTAATGATTACATAAGTTCAAAAAAATAATAAAAATAAATTGAGACATTTCTAAGTTTGGAAAATCAAGAAGTATGCAAAATTTATTATTTATTTTCAATAAGATTCACGGTTTGAAAATAATTTTACTAATAATACCTGATGTTTTTCTTAATTATTGAAAACAATTCATTAGTAGAATGAGTTTGAGCATTAACTAATATTTGAAAAATATTCTTAATTCGTTCGATTTTTTGTTTAATGTTTTTTTGGAACTGTAAGCAAATAATTTGCATTTTATTGTTTTGTTTACCTCATCATTTGTATATATTAATTAAAGTGACTTCAATGTCAAAAACAGTCTTTACTTTATTTGTGTTATCCTGTAATGTCTCTGAAAAGAAATATTTTTTTAATTTATCATATGCTTTTTTGCACTGAATTAGAAACAGTGGAATCTTGTAGTTATATGCATACTTCATATTGTTATAAATCATATAATCTATTAAAAAAAGAATAGAGATTAATTTGTTATTGAGTAATAATAATTTTCTTTGATCATGAAGCCACTGTATTATAATAACATGAACTTCAGTCGTTCTGAAGCTACAACTCCACCTATGAGACTACTCACCAGAATCAACATAGAAATTTATATCTGATTCACTTTGAACACTCAGACTTTGCATGATTTTCTACTGAAGATTTATGAAGATTTCAAGATTCGTTTTCAGAGGATATTAAGTTCAAGAAAGCACAGATTTTATTCATTTAACAAATCTCCTTTTACATTTTTGAATTTAACCAACTATTGTCTCAATGTCAGCATTCCGCGTTTTGAGCATTGAGATTGGAAGTTCCATCCTCTGATGGCTTTGCTGTAGTGACTTTGTTTAAAAAATCAAGAGATTTGATGGCTTTGTGATGTTCAAGAATTTGCGTTGTTAGTCAGACTACAGTTTACCAGGTTTCTCACATACGATTTAAAAATGCAGGTTAGTTCCACTGAAAAGTCCTGTCGGAAGGCACCGACTTCCCTTCTCCAGCAACACCAGGCCGAGCCCAAGTCAGACTTCTACCTACGACTGCTCCATCAGAACAGAAAGCTCCAGCTTCACTTCCTTCCTTTCTTCTTTCACATGAAGACACATGGGTTCATGGACTTGATTTAGATGTTACTATCCACAAATGGAAACCAAGGAACAATGGTAACGCTCGCCTTTGCTGAGCATTAGAGCGGAGGTTCAATCCGCTGGCGGCTTTTTGTTGTAGACACTTTTCCAAAACCCTAGGAGACTCAATGGCTCTTTGCATTGTTCAACCTCTTTGCCTCACTTGAGTCAGAACTACCTGGTGGGAAGTTTCGGGTTTTCTCCTATACATACATGATAAGGTGCTTTCCACCTGAAAGGCGCTGCCCTCCTTCAGCGACTTCGAGCCAAATCAGACTTCTACTTACGAATGCTCCGTCCCAGCGGAAGTTGCCCACCGTCTTCCATCCTTCCATGAGAACACACGTTCATGGACTTGGTCTAGATGTTGCTGTCGATTAAGTGGGATAAGAAACAACAACATTTTTTGACAACCGGGCTTCTCTGTCACAACAGTTGCATGATATTACCTCTTGGAAATCATTGTTTGGATGTTGAGAGGATGTAAATTTTACATGCGCTAATATAACGAACACATTAACCGTAGAAAGCTTTTAAATTTTCCAAATAAATTGTATACATATTAATAAAAGATTTTATGTACAGATATTCAATAATTATTGCATCTTATTCTGTAACAAATTCTTTATATATACTGCGTACCTTTCACATAAATTAAAGATGTCTAATGTGGCATGATACACGCTCTTTAACCTCGGTAACTAGGTTTTTGTGACTCTTCCATTAATGTAATGTAACATATATTTTGTTTTACACATATTATCGAAAAACTTTTTGTCTTTATCTTTTTTACACATCTTTCTTCCCCAAAATATTAATTTTCATATCAGCATCAAAATATTTTATAAACTTTGGAATATCAATTTCTTTTTGGAAAATTCAAATTCAACTATTACCATTAAGTATAAACCTTTTCTGGTAAAGAGACTAAAATAAAAACCACCATGTAAAGATACAAAAGAAACATCAGAGTTGACACTCTGCATCCTTGATATAGTATAGTTAGTACTGTATGGGTGGAAGAACTTCTTAGCGAACCATGCTATTTTATTTATTTTATTTTCATGTCACAGTAACGTCAGCTGTCAATACTTCCTACAGTTGGGGTGAGTGGTCCGAAAATTGCAGCGTTACGTGCGAAAAGGACTTTGCGCACGTCGTCATACCTGGACAGTCGAGCCAGGGAAGACGTGACCGCTCTGAATCATGGAGAAGGAGACATGCATGGGCATGAAGCCTTGTGTGTGAATCGGAAGAAAAGAGTGGTATGAGCCTTTTTACTCCTTTTATTTTTCAATGATTAGGGTAAAACTTCAAAACTCATAGCTTTTTCACCTTATTCTAAATCAACTTCACTAAACTTCATGTAGTGTGCAGAAAATTTCTTGTTGGCTGCAGAGTTTAATGTATTATTAAAATATATTATGGCAAACTAAATCTGGCAATACTGTAAAGAAGTATGCAATCATATTATGGACATCTTACGCTATATTCAACACCATTTAACCATTAGGCAAGATGGGTATTCGCATGTTGATATTTTCATGTCTACAATTTTAAGATTTACTTTCTTTCAGAAATGCAGTAGAAAGAATAAATAAGGCATAACTAGCAGATATATCTTAACCATTGCCATGAGATCTCAGCTAGTGAGCAGAAGAGAAGAGGTTTTTGTTCTTGCTAATGGTGTGAACTGGTGATACTGCTTTAAACAGAATATGCACGTTGACAATTTTGATAAAAGTCATAAATTATCTCAAAGTGTATGAAAATGTTTTCATATCTTCAATTCGATATACAAATATGGTGAGTACTATGTTAATCAATGTCTATTTCCTGAATAAAATACCAGGTTCATCTCTTTTTGAGTAAAATGTTTGTGCGGTTCAGTTGGAAAGCTTCTAAGCTTATTTTTTGACCAATATTATAATTTAATGCAAAATAAAAATAATTTTTTCAAGAACTCATTTTCATTGCTTACCAACTATAAATATCTGATACAGAAAAAAAAAATGGATTTTCCATTTTAAGTCATAAAAGAGAATCAATACGCAGTTATTGCATCTGTACAGATCAACAATTACTGTATTTATTAGATTACAAACTGAATTACAAAATGAATAACGCATAGTAAACTCGATCCGTCTTCTTTTCTGTCCCATAGTAAAAATTATCATTTCCTTATCACTGCTTTAACCATATAAAATAATTAAAAACTTTCCATTGAATGAGGGTTTTAGTTTTCATTCATTATATCTATCATTTATATTGGTTCACAAAACCATTTTTGTATTAATTAATCAAGAGATGTCACACCTGGCCTTTTAGAGCACCATGCTTCTGAGACTACTTTCATAATTGTTGCATTTTTGCGGAACTTTATCAACTAATTTCTTTTTTTCCTTGATTATGTTCAATCGCATTTGAATAACCACAAAGAACTGCAAGAAATGAAGAAAGAGAAAATGCCGATGTGTTGAGGAGATAACTCCTTGCAAAAGATGTTGAATGTTGGTACTGACTTGTTTAACCCTCACAGTGTGGTGGGTCTGAGAAAGAGCCAAATCACAAAAATACCATCTAAAGATGGTTTAAGACGAAAAAAAAGACAAAATTTCATTTTAAAAAGAGACAACATTTCATCTGATTTACAACTTTAGACGATCTTTAGTTTGTTTTTCAGACGCCACTCACAACGAATATCCATTAAGAGAATATTGAAGCATTTGGTTTGTGATGCTTAATTTAAAAGCATTATACCAAGTACATCCTATCACTTTGTCATATAAAATCCCCAATTAAAATCGTTACTAAAACTATCTAGCATATACAATGGTACGTGAGTTTATGATAAATGACTTCCTTTCATTTCATTTATTTGGGTCCATCGCGATAGAACATTATTTTATTATCAAGTTTATAACAGCGTACCTCCTGAAATGTAAACACATTTTGAGGCCTTAGATGTCATTTTTGATTCTTAAACACTTCAAAAAAAATATTTATGTAGCAATTTACATGAGCACCAAAATATTTTGAAGATAATTTGAATGTATGCAAGTTTTTAATATGTCATTTAAAGATGGTTTTAGGTAAATGTATAAAAAGGATATCTCTCTGGTTCCCAGTTATATTATATATTAAGTTTATACATCCTTTCACGCATTTTATAATAGTGCACTATCTACGACCAAGCAACCACACTATTTCTATCGCATTAAAAAGTAAAAATGCAGTTAAAATTAAATGAAACTTAAATCCTGTATTGGAAATATCCCTCCTGATCATTTGAGTAACTACAATTAAGCAGCCAGATTATTTCTATCGCATTAAAAAGAAAAAAATTCCGTTAAAAATTAAAATGCCTATTTGGAAATATCTCTCCTGAAAACTTGTAGGTTGAGTAACTACGACCAGGCAAGCACACTATTTCTATTGCATTAAAAATAAAAATGCAGTTAAAAATTAAGTAAATATCCCTCTGAAAACTCATAGGTTGAGTAACTACAATTAAGCAGCCAAATTTTTCTATCGCATTAAAAAGAAAAAAATTCCGTTAAAATTAAATGCCTATTGGAAATATCCCTGAAAACTATAACTACGACCAGGCAAACACACTATTTCTATTGCATTAAAAAAAGTAAAAATGCAGTTAAAAATTAAATGAAAACTTAAATCCCTATTGGAAATATCCCTCCTGAAAACTCATAGGTTGAGTAACTACAATTAAGCAGCCAGATTATTTCTATCGCATTAAAAAAGAAAAAAAAATTCCGTTAAAAAATTAAATGCCTATTGGAAATATCCCTCCTAAAAACTTGTAGGTTGAGTAACTACGACCAGGCAAACACACTATTTCTATTGCATTAAAAATAAAAATGCAGTTAAAAATTAAATGAAAACTTAAATCCTATTGAAATATCCTCCTGAAAACTCATAGGTTGAGTAACTACGCCAGATTATTTCTATCGCATTAAAAAAAAAAAAAATTCCGTTAAAAATTAAATGCCTATTGGAAATATCCCTCCTGAAAACTTGTAGGTTGAGTAACTACGACCACAAACATTTTTCTATTGCATTAAAAAAAAGTAAAAATGCAGTTAAAAATTAAATGAAAACTTAAATCCCTATTGGAAATATTCCTCCTGAAAAATAGGTTGAGTAGTTAGCCAATTATTTCTATCGCATTAAAAAAAAAAAATTCCGTTAAAATTAAATGCCTATTGGAAATATCCCTCCTGAAAACTTGTGAGTTGAGTAACTACGCCGCACACTATTTCTATTGCATTAAAAAAGTAAAAATGCAGTTATAAATTAAATGAAAACTTAAATCCTATTGGAAATATCCTGAAAAACTCATAGGTTGAGTAACTACAATTAAGCAGTTATTTCTATCGCATTAAAAAAGAAAAAAATTCCGTTAAAAATTAAATGCCTATTGGAAATATAACTCCTGAAAACTTGTAGGTTGGTAACTTCTGACAAATACACTATTTCTATTGCATTAAAAAAGTAAAAATGTAGTTAAAATTAAATGAAAAATAAATGCCTATTGGAAATATCCTCCTGAAAACTTGTAGGTTGAGTAACTACGACCAGGCAAATACACTATTTCTATTGCATTAAAAAAGAAAAACGCAGTCAAAAAATTAAATGAAAACTTAAATTCCTATTGGAAATATCCGTCTAAAACTCATAGGTTGAGTAACTACAATTAAGCAGCCACATTATTTCTATCGCATTAAAAAAAAGAAAAAATCCATTAAAATTAAATGCCTATTGGAAATATCCTCCTGAAAACTTGTAAAAACTACGACCAGGCAAAACACCTCGCATTAAAAAGTAAAAATGCAGTTAAAAATTAAATGAAAACTTAAATCCCTATTGGAAATATCCTTCTGAAAACTCATAGGTTGAGTGACTACGACCAGGCAAATACATTATTTCTGTTGTATTAAAAAAAAGAAAAAATTCCAGTCAAAAATTAAATGATAACTTAAATTCCTATTGGAAATATCCGTCCTGAAAACTCATAGGTTGAGTAACTACAATTAAGCAGCCACATTATTTCTATCGCATTAAAAAAGAAAAAAAAATTCCGTTAAAAATTAAAAATGCCTATTGGAAATATCCCTCCTGAAAACTTGTAGGTTGAGTAACTACGACCAGGTAGCCACATTATTTCTATTGTATTAAAAAAGAAAAAAAAACGCAGTCAAAAATTAAATAAAAACTAAAATGAATATTGAAAATATCCCTCCTGAAAATTTGTAAACTGTGTAACTATGACCAGGCAACTATATTATTCCTATCGCATTAAAAAGAAAGGAAAACTTTTTTTTTAAAAATTAAATAAAAGTTAAATGCCTATTGGAAATATCCCTCTTGAAAACTCATAGGTTGAGTTATTAATACATTCATAAAAAGAAAGAAAAATTTAAAAATTTTATATTTCCATTAAATAACTAAAAAACGCAGAGATTCAAAATTATAAAAACGTTAATAGAATACTTGCATCCTTTATATTAAGGCAATTGGTCTATTTCATACAGGATCAGATAATTTTACACAAGTTCTGTAAAGTTCTGCAAATGTCATGAATTATTTAAGTTCTCTATATTGTTGAGGAATGGTGATAGAAAAATCTGCCTAGTGGATTCTAAAATTCTAAATGCCACTAGGCGTATAATTTCAGATTATGATTTTTAAAATATATTTGAAAACGTTTTCCACTTCAAACTTTTCAACGTTTACTTAAGCAATAAATTTCAAAAGTTCCTTTTAATTTCAAAAGAAGTTTTATCATCATTGTAGCTAAAAAGTATTTTTATGTTATAATAATAACTTTTTTTAACATATGAAGCGGAAAATTGAATTCTATGTTATTTTAAGTTTGGAATATATAGATACATTCTTTCATTCTTTCACACATTGTATAACAGTGCAACCTCCTACCACAGAAACTTTTCATGGATCTTTCAAATATTTTCTTTGATAATATTTTCCCATTAATTTCTCCCAGCATTCTCCCGTGGTGTTGCGATATTTATTTTGCAAGCATGCCCGGAAGTTTCCTTTGCATAACTACACAAATAAGTGCCGTTATCGCATTTCTGAAGGGAATATCCTTTTCCTTGGAATAATAACACTTGGGTCGATAAAGGAGGACTTTGACCTGAACCGTAACTGCTACAATTTACCTTCAGGACATAAACAACAAAAATGCATATGCATTACAGACGAGAGCATATTTTTCAGTAGCTGGGTTCTTATTTTAGAAGGATATTTTTACGGGCGAGAGGAAAATAAGTTTGCCTAAAGTTGATATTTATCTCGTGAGAAAAATTGAAAGATTTTATGTCGTTTTTAAAAGCTCTGTAAATATCGTGAATATTTGGGTTCGCCTATATTGATATTTTTTGTATTGTTCGCCTATATTGTTAATGTTTGCATCAGACCAAGTTGAGTGATCAGAAAAAATCATGGTTTTTTGGGGAAAGAAGTTTATTAGGCTCGTATAAAATATTCGTTGAAATTTAAAATGGAATTTCTTTTAAATGCTAGTAATATTACAACCATTTTAGAACACATTGATAGCGTTTAAAATTAAAACAAAATAGGTACTAGTAAAATAGTAGAAAAAATAGGCCTAGTGGATGACCAATTTAGTTTTTAAATTGAAAGAAGTCGATTTAGAAACCTGATAAACAAAGCTGAAGCAAGAACAACTACGATAAGACAATAAGCCAGAAAGTCCTTCTTTATGATTCGAAAAGGTGGATGTGAACACTTCAAACAATTGTCCAAAACAATGGTGGCAAAATGTGGGTGCCATGTTACACATGCTGCAATTGATAAATCTGCTGCATATCTGCTAAACAGTAAATCTGATGCATACCAGTATGATATGTAATGATAAATCCATTACATATCTGTCATTCTAATGACTAATTAATAGGTCAAAATGCATGACATTTGAAAACAACAGCATATAAAAAATGATTAAATAAAAAAAGTATTGATTTTAAATTTTCTTTCTAAAGTGTTTATAATTATTTTTGTTATTCTACAGAAAAAAAAATTGGTTATATTTAAAACTGCATTAATTTTTACATCACACAAAGATAATTGCTTTCAAATAAAGATTAGTGTTTTCTAGAGGACAAAATTGATAAGCCTCGTTTAAAACATTCGTTTTCAAACTAAAAATAGAATTTCTTTTAATTGCTAGTAATATAATTTTGGTAATATTACTAACATTCTAGAAGACATTGATAATGTTTATATTAAAAATTTACATCTATACTTATAACGTCAGATTATATAAAATTTAATTATCAAATTTTGTTTTTAATCATTATAATAATTACTCGAGTTGTTCTGGGCTGTATTAAATGCTGAGTTGATATTAAAGTTCTGTATTAAATACTGAGGAAATATGAGTTACTGTATTAAATACTGAGTTGCTATGCATTAAATGATGACTAATAGTTCAGAAATATATGAGTAAATATCTCTTATACCTAAAATTACTTTTACAAATATAATACGATTCAATTATTTTTGTAGAGAATTTAATTTTACTTATAGTTAAATTTTAAATTTTTTGTCTGTAGTCATTTTCAGTTAAGAGCCATCGTATTGGCTTGTTTTATAGGCATTAACAAACGTGTGGGTTGTATCGAAAATATTTGAAGATAAACTCGCAAATATTACGATAAATTTATAAAAAAAACCCAAGTAAACATAAATAATACATGTGTTTAAGTATTTGATTCAGTGTTAATAACAACCAAGTGAAAAAATGATTAGTCAAATGGTTCCTAATTTTATTTGATAATATTGATTACATGTGATGTATATTGGTTAATATATCTTGATCCAAACAATTTCCCGAATTGTAATGCATTTTCTGGAAACTATTTTATAGAGCGCCATTTTAAAATGGAATAGGATTTTGGTGATTTATACGAAATAAATTCTTCTTACTTCGGTATCTAACGTCTTGGTGTTAAACTTGTGTGAGGATAGGGAAAGAAAATCCTTGATAACATATCATTCATGGAAGCTCTTTTAGCTAGATCAAAAAGAAAAAAAAAAACTGCTACGAAATATTTTTAATGCTTAACAATTTTATTTTTATCATGTTTTTATATTTTATGGGAATCTAAAATTAAAAAAAAAAAAAAAGATATTTTATCTTAAATTGAAAAATTCCAAAAATTCCATATGATCTCTAATAAAGCAATGAGAAAGCCATAGTTTATGAATTACATATTTGTACCAAATATATATGTTCGTTGCAGATATTCCATTACACGATATGCCAAACTAAAGGATACCTTTCATTTTTCCTCTTTCTCTTACTTACTACTGTACTCCAAAATAAGACCAATCATTTTTTTTTTTTTTTTCAAAAACTCTTTATTTATTCTTCAAATTTATTTCATCGCATTCAAAGTAATCCCCTCCGGACACAATGCACTTATGCCAACGTTTTTCCAATCCTCAATGCATGCTAAAAATCATCGGCAGGGATGGCCTCCAAAGCGCACAGGGATTCACGTTGAATCTCTTCAATCGACTCAAAACGGTGACCCCGGAGTGGTCTGTTGAGTATAGGGAATAGTCAGAAGTCGCACGCTGCTAAATCTGATGAATACGATGGTTGTGGAACGATATTAATTTCATTTTTGGCGAAAATGTCACGAAGAATCAATGCAGTGAGAGCTAGAGCATTCAGTGTTTCCGATACCAATAGAGATTTGACGCGCTTGAGGCCCAAAATGGAATTCACAAATCCTTTTGAAATTCCAACATGGTCAGCAAGATCTCTAATTGTAAATCGACGGTTTGCAAGCACCACATCTTTAATTTTTGGACGTGAGCTTCGTCGGTTGAGGTAGTTGGTCGACCAGAGGGCTCTTCGTCTTCAACGCGTTCTCTGCCTTCTTTAAACTGTTTATACCACTTCTAAACAGTTCTTTCTGATATAGGAATGCTCACCGAATGCCTTCTGCAACATTCTATCCGTTTCGCAAACAGAATTTAATGCAAGTTCTTTGCTCAATTAATTCAGACATTTCAAAAATCGCCGGAATCAATTTTAGCGTCTCACAAATCCAAACGCAACTCAAACACTAATGAATATTTTGACGTGAAATTTCCCGCAGATGTCAAGAACAGTGCCAGCAACCGAAAAAAGAAAAAAAATTGAAATTCAATAAGCCCCGGGAATTTTAAATTGAAAATTGGTCTTACGTTTTGGACACAGTAGTAGGTTCCTCAATGTATGTTCTGAATAAGTAGGAAAATAAACATTTCAAGGACAAAAAAAAGATTTTCAACGTCAAGACAAGATTTCCCCTGCATGGAGTTTTCTTTCATAAATAGTGGACCATATTAAAAAATTCTGGTTATGCCCAGAGAATAAAATGTCAATTCATTTTCCAGCCCAGGAAGAACGGCAGGCGTAAGCAAAAGGAGGAGGCTAAACAGAACGAGCAGGCCATGCCAGAGAAAATTGCTGGAACTGTACATATATATTTCCTTTTGAGTTTTGCACTAAAAATCCTGGCCCTTTCACATTAACTAGATAACATTATAGTTGCAGGACTACTAACAGTGTGTGTGTGGGTTGGATCTCTGTTGTGCATGTCTGTGTGATACAAAGATTACTTCTTTCTTGACTTTTTCATTCTATTGTAATGAAAAAAAAGTGGAGCATTAACAATTCGAAATCCAACGTTTTAATTTTTGTTTGTATAATATGCTCTTAAATAATCGAATTGTATAACTAGATTGTTATTTGATTATGCACTGAAAGCTCAAATTATCGAAAACGTTATTGTAGCAAGACTACTAACAATATATGTGTGTTGGATTTCTGTTATGCATGTCTGTGTGAAAAAAAGAATAATTATGTCTTGTCTTGTGTCATTCTATTGTAACTGAAAAAAATCTGGGTATTAAAATTTCGCAATCAAACCTTTTAATTTTTTATATAATGTGCTCTTAAGTAACCGAATTGTATACCAAGATGGTTTTTTTTTATTATGTACTGAAAACTCAAATTATCGAAAACATTATTGTAACGTTAAATTACGTTTGTATTAAACGTTATTACCGTATACGTTATTGTTAACGTTAAGTAGCAGGATTACTAATAACGTTTGTAATGTATGTGTGTTAAGTAGGATTTCTGTGTGTGCATGCCTGTGTGAAAAAAAAAGAATAATTCTGTCTTGTGTCATTCTGTTGTAACGGAAAAACAATCTTTGTATAAATATTTTGAATCAAAATTTTGATTTCTTTATATAATGTTCTCTTAAATAACAGAATTGTATACCAAAACGATTGTATGATTATGCACTGAACGCTCAAAATATCATTTAGACTTGCATGTTATTTCTCTGGAATGTATCATTAATGCACTCCTTAAATTTGATTAAATATTCATAAAATTAACATTCAAATTTTTTGTGTTGTTATGAATTGTCCATCCATTTCATTAAAATTTATATTATATGTAACTAAAATGTTAAATAACCAAATTTGTAGTAACCACTTCTCAATACAAATTGAGGAAATCGAATTAGGAAAAAAAATTAAATGTTTTAATAATATTTAAGCGTAAGGGTTAAGTGAGTTAATGGCGTAGTAGTTAATTGCCTGAGCTGCAAAGGTTGCGAAACCTAACCTCAGCCATTTTGTTTTTTTAATTCCTCATGTTACACTCATTATTAGTGATAGATTATTTATTTGACCTTATGAAAAGTCTCGCTTTAACATTAAATTTTTATTATTGACTTATCTTGTTTATTCATGTTCACATTTTTCTAGAAAAATATTCAGGATTGTAACAGTAAATAAAAGACTAAATCGTATTCTTCAAGGAACATACAAATTAACGATATACAGAATTATATAGCAGAAAAATATGTTAATCTCGAAATTCTTTGGAATTATTTATAATTGTGAGGAATTGCAAAATCTTCCAAGATTGGGAACAAATTTTACTATTAGTAGAAAAACATAGTTCTTAATAAATTATTTGGTAAATTAAATCAAAAACATTAATTGAAAGATCATAAAAATTAACAAATTCAGAATAGTTTTTAATTTCTTTATAATCTTCGAATCTGCAAAAGTTGACACTCGTTATTTTAATCGAGCATAAATTGCAAAAATGGATTGATTACTCACTTATTTTTTATTGTTGCAGGACCCCAAATGCGCTGTGACACATTGGTCGGAGTGGTCGCCGTGCACTGTGACCTGCGGCAAAGGCCTGAAAGTCCGGACGCGATTGTACCTGAGTCCTGCTGCCCTGAGCATGTGCAACGTGGAACTTATGCAGAAGGCACCCTGCACAGCTGACAAGCCGGACTGCACCGTCAACCTCATAGAAGCCAAAAGTAAGGCAGCAGGATTTTGGGAGACAATGTTTTAATTATTACAGTGCGTAGAATTCGCGTTGCCTGTTGGATAGTATGTCTGGTCCCGAATATATTGGGTTGTACCATACTAAATGAACTTTTGAGTGCACAGCTTTAAAGTCATAACACTCACAAATTGTTGGTTTAATTAAACTATACTGCATCCACATAAATGTACTCCTGCTATCGAATTACAAAACTTTTCGTACCAGTTAGGTACGAAACTATTTTGATGCTGATACAATTTTTGTAAGATCAAAGACGTTCATGCTGTTTAATTGTATCAAAGAAGTTCATGCTGTTCAATTGTATCAAAGATGTTCATGCTGTTCAATTGAATCAAAGATGTTAATACTGTCAAACTGTAACAAAGATATTCTTTGTTGCAATTTTTGTGTAAAAAGAACATCTTTTTACTACAGTTGAATTTTTTAACTCTGGTACAAATTGTAAATCAATAATTAATTGATGGTACAAAATTTGTACCATCAATTAATTAATGGATTTACAATTTTTGTTGTTGTTGTTCTAATACAGCTGGCAATACAGAGACAATTAATCTTTATGCCATAAGCAAGAGCTGCACCGCTGATACTCATTCAATACTACCTAGGAGACATGTGTAGCTTTGAAGATAGCTGGACGCGAGTAACATTACCCCAATTTTTACTAGTATCAAAGAACATCTTTGATTTAGAGTCAATAAATTCAGTAACTTCTGTTTGAACAGCTTCGTAAATGGTAAAGCATTTATCTATTAAAAACTATTCCAAATGTGTAAAGAAGTGGTAATTAGTAGGAATCAAATGGAGGATGAATCAAAACCTCAAATTTCAGCTCATTCAATTTTTGAAGCGGGATTTGGGATACATGATGTCCTGCGCTATCATAAAAAAGAATAACATCTTTTAATTCACCAATACTAGTTCAGATTACCAGAAATTTCTGATGTACAATATCAATTTAATATTGTGCATTAATTGTTTCACCAATTCCTAGGAAGCTGCAAGTACCTCACAAAAAGGCATCATCGACGGTAATTAACTGTAATAAACACATGCATATGGTTTCATCTCCAGATGACAATTGTATACAATTTTTTTTCCTTTTTGACTCACAACAAGAAATAGCGCTTTTAAGTTTGCAAAGTAAACTCCAAACACACTAGAATCTATTCTCTTTAAGTTTCCGAAACACCCTATATACCAAATATACTATGACGAAAAATGTTTGTTTTGATATATATCCTTTTTTCCCCATTTTTAAGATTTGTTCTGCCTTTTTTTCAAACACCCTATATACCATTATATCACCAGATGACCTTAGACCAGCTGTTCTCAAAGGATGCATGCGGATGAACTGGTCATGTGTCCATTGTCAAAAAATTGTTTTCAGTGCAGCCTATGAGACTCTGTTCTCTGTAAGTTGTAGAGTTGATCATTTAAAATTAACCGAAGAAGAAGAATTAGTAATTAAATCCACTGATCATAGATTGATGATTAAGCATAAACAATTGTTTCTTGAAACCTTTTTGTATTCCTATAAAGAAGAATGCACAGAAATATCCAAAAAGCTTCGAAACTTTTGCTACAATTTTCAGCATCATATTTATGTGGAATTAGGTGGTTTTTCTACCTACACCACCATTTAGTTTAAGATACAGCGGAAATCTTCAATGTATTAATGAGGAAATGAGAGTTTGCTTTTCAAATGTACGCTCAAACGTTGAAGAAATCACTAGGGTAATTTTGCCTCATATTCCTTATGAAAAGAAATAAGTGAACTTAAGGTGCGTTGGATTTATCACATTTTTTTCTGTAATATTTCACTTAACTATTATAACATATTTCTGGGAATTTTTTCAAAGTTATTTGTTCCTAAATTTATTAAAATTTCCTACATTTATTTATAGGATCTTAAATGTGCACCGATTTCAAAAAATTTGAACCACTGGCTTGACTATTGAAGAGTGCTTGTCATTTGAAAATATCAAAAATTGATAATTATTTCTTTGTTGGGACCATAGAATTGAATATGTTATCAATATTGTTTAATTTGTGCTATTGTAATGTTAGGATTTTAAGATATTGTTTTAATGATATGATACGATAGAACTGTCTAAAGTAACAAATAATGTATAAAAAAATTTTTAAAATCAATTCTACTTTTTTTTTTCCACTATATTGCAGAAAAGTCCTTTGCAAATAAAGTTGAAATTTACCACTTAAATCTGTCTATTATTAGATATATGCAACATAAATCTAAAAAAAAAAAAACTAAAATTAATTAATTAAATTTAATTGATGAATTAATAATTGAAAAACTGTCTTAACATCAAGTGTCATCCATTACAAGTTTGAAAAAATGTGTTTGAACTTGAGTGAATGAATAAAAAGTATCTTATTAACGTTTGAAAATTTGATGATATAAAATATATAAGGGGAGAGGTTTCTTATCTAACGAGGCTAAACAGACCAGCACCTGAAAATTTGAACCAAGATATATAAGCGCCAGAGCGCTATATTCAGGCTCTATAGGGAGAGGAAAAATAAAGTTTCTTTTTCGAGTTAAAAAAATGATGAAATGGATTTAACGGACGGCTTTAATAAAGTAGGGGGCCAAAGCGAAATTGTCTATGGCCAATTGTCTATGGAGTCTATGGCCAAAGCGGAATTCAGTTCCATTCCTAACTTTGATGAACCGTTTTAAAATCGAAGGGTGATGAAAAGGAGCGATGGTTAATTACGAACAATAATTAGCTTTCATTTTAGTTAAGTATTGATCTGGCCAGCAATGAATAATGATGAATCCGATTAAAAGGCATAATCTAAGTACGATGAATAATGATATGGTCCCCGTATACTATCTACCTGAAACTGAATTAATTTCGAATAAACGGACTCCAGTGAATAATTATTCCATTCACAGCTTAATTTACTGTTCAATCGACTTACACTTTCATTTTATGATAGGGCATCGTGATTTTCCATAAAGATACGATTCATTATTTCATCAGTTTTCAGTTAAGATTTATAATGGTATTGGTAAAAACACAATATTTAATGTTTGTATTTATAGTTTTTGGTAACCTTTAAATTCTTTATCGTGAGCTTTAATATTTATAATATTTATTTATTTATTATTTTCTTTATTCAAATATTTATTTATTATTTTCTTTATTTAGTATAAATTTACGAGCCTGATGGGCGAGTGACTAGCTCTCTGGCACTCGGTGACACAGGCTTCGGATTCGAGGTTAGACTATGTCATTGATGTTTGTAGTGGTTCGGAATCCGCTTCAAACCGTAGGTGCCAATCAAATATAACTGTTGGGCGTAGGACCGACAACCGTATTCTGTAAAAAAAAAAAATCATCTTGTCTCGAAATCTGCCATGAGGCAGACGACCATGGGACTGTTGCGCTAATGATCATGATAGTGATGACTATTTACTTAATATTTTACTTAACATTTGAACTTTATTAAAAATACGAATACATTTTGATGACCGACTCGTGGCTCAGTGTAAACGTGCGCCGCTAGTGAGCATTAGGGTTGAGGTTTAATCTGCTGGCTGCCTTGTTGTAGACACTGTTTCAAAACGAGGAGATTCGATGGCTTTTGGGATGTTCACCATCTTGCCTCATTCGTCAGACTACTTGGTGGAATTTTTCCGGGTTTTCTCCCGTATGATACCCAAATGAGGGGTAATTCCTTAAAAATTCCTCCCCAGAAAGCACTGCCCTCCTTCTTCAGAGTCACGAAGCTATGAAAATTTGCATGAATGTTTTACATAATATATGCAGAATTTTCTTGTAGTATTTTTCTTTGTTGAATGTTCTATACTACAAAATGCACACTAAAAACCCATCGCACTTAAATATATAGTCTATTACTTTCACCGCCCTTATGGAACTTTTTTATGATAGATAATTTTGACCCGTTTTGAGCGTGCAAAACTAATAACTGTCTAATGCTTTTCGATCAGCTTCGAGAAAAGACTGACAACCAATATCATCAAACACCTCGCCAAGATCACCAAATTTGTCCCCAATGTCGCCAAGTGTTTTGTTTTTTCAATTCCTACTATTAGTTCCCACTCTCCCTATATATATCTTGTTAAATTTTTCAATCGTTAATAAAATACTTTTTATTCATCCACTTATGGAATGGCCAGAAGTCGCACAGTGTGTATATGGGTACAATTTATATCAAATACATATTTTTAAACTTGTAGTGGATGACATTTGATGTTAGTACAGTTTTGAAATATTAATTCATTAATTAAATTTAATTAATTAATTGAAAAACTGGACTACTCGAAACTCACTGGAAAGGTCCCTTGCTATAATGAAGCATTGCAAGAGATGGATAGATTGAGAAGTTATAGACCACCATCAGCTTCATAAATCAGAAATGAAAAAAAAAAATAGAAAGCGAATAAATAATAACAAACAAAAAATAATAGTTCAACACCACATATAGAAATGCAAAATTGCAAGGAAATTAGCTTTTCTATTTTGTCATTTAATATTGTGCTTTTGTCATATGTATATACATATTTATATTAATTGTAATTATTTAATAAAAAATAACTAAAATAAAATTTTTCCTTGTTGACCTAAGTAGGAATTGACTTAATTTTTTTTTTTCATATTACTTGTTCATGCATTTGGCGTATTTTTGTAGAATAAAAGCGTTCTAGATAATAAATCGGATAAATAAAACAATTTAAAGGACGAATAAATTTAAAAGTTATTAATTTTCAGAATCTAAACCAGGGGTATCCAAACTTTCCAGCCTTAGAGCCATACTGTTTACTCCAGTTATTACAAAGGGCCAAAAACCGTTTTAATTTTTCTGCCATTATCTATAATTACTAGACTAGTCATCGAAGTACGCGCTCTGAGCGAACATACGCTTGCTGAATTCGCTGGTTCAATTAATACAATTACTGTTGTGTATATCGATACGACTGTGACACTTGACGACATCAAATGGTTAAAAGCAGAAACAGGTAGGTATAACTGCCGAGGGTAACCGCGGGATGTTCACTAGTTTATAATGTTAGTGGGATTCATTTCAATTATTTGTTAGTTGTTATGCTTAAGTTAAATTTTCTGCGTATTACGCTTGTCATTAAGCTTTATCTAGCAAGTCAATAAAACCGAGTTGTTATCATTCTGTGTGTTTTTTTTATCCAACTTATTACAGCAACAATAAGCTATTCGCTGTCGCGGGCCGGACTGATGACATTGGCGAGCCGGATTTGGCCCGCGGGCCGTAGTTTGGTGACCCCAGATCTAAAACAATTAATTTAACATTTATTTATGTATATTTTTTTATTATGAAAATTTATGTATATTTATCAAATAAAGTAACGGATTTCTCTTAGCCCAAATATCAAACCTGCAATTCACTGTCGGTTTCCACTTTCAGAGAACTGCATGCAGCCCAAGGAAGTGGGCCCTGCCGCGGCTACTTCCCCCGCTGGTACTACGACGTGTCTCGAACCATGTGCCTCCAGTTCATCTACGGGGGCTGCAGAGGTAACAGCAACAATTTCGACCGGTATGCCGACTGTCACAGGATGTGTGAGACCATGCTGAGAGGTAAGAGCAACGCTGCATGGTCCGATCCCGTAGACCCCACCATAGGTACCTTTCATTTTTTGTTTTGCTCTTTCTTTTGTGCATTTTTAATTTGCTTGTTAAATCGATATACTTATCTATATTCAATACTCATATACCGTACTTCAATACACATATACTGCATTCAATACTCATATACTGTATTCAATACACATATACTATATTCAATACTCATATGCTATATTCAATAATCATACTACTGTGCCCAAAAGTAAAAACCAATTTATTTATTTTTTCAAAAACTCTTTATTTATTCTTCCAAATTTATTTCAATGCCTTCAAAGTAATCCTCTGTGGACGCAATGCATTTATGCCAACTTTTTTTCTAATCCTCAATGCATGCTAAAAAGTCATCGTCACGGATAGCCTTCAAAGCGCGCCGATTCACGTCGAATCTCTTCAATCGACTCAAAACGGTGTTCCAGGAGTGGTGTTTTGAGTTTAGGAAATTTTCAGGTGTGAACATTTTTGTAGAACGATGTAGTTTTGTATGTAGTATTTTTCAATGTAGTGGGAGCTGGTGCATTCAGTGTTTTCAGTACCAATCAAGATTTGATGCGTTTGAGACCCAAATGGAATTGACCGATCCTTTGAAATTTCAACATCATCATCAAGGTCTCTAATTGTAAAGCGATGGTTTGCAAGCACCAAATCTTTAATTTTTTTGGACGTGAGCTTCATCGGTAGAGGTGGATGGTCGATCAGAGGTCTCTTCGTCTTCAACGCGTTCTCTGCCTTCTTTGAACTGTTTATACCACTGTTAAATATTTCTTTCCGATATAGGAATGTTTCTGCAACGTTTTATACGTTTCCACAAACAAAAGTTAATGCAAGTTCTTTGCTCAATTAATTCAGACATTTCAAAAATCGCCGAAATCACTTTTAGCGTTTCACAGAGCCAAGCGTAACTCAAACACTAATGAATATTTTGACGTCAAATTTCACACAGATGTCAAGGACAATGCCAGCAACCAAAAAAGAAAAAAAATTTAAATTCCATCGGCCCACGGAATTTTAAATTGAAAATTGATCTTACTATTTAGACACAGTAGTATATACTATATTCAATAACCATATTATACACATATACTATATTCAATACTAGCTCTAACACTACGTTTTTAACCAATGGTTAAAATTGCTTATCAACTCAGATTCATACAAAGCTTTAATTTAAATTCAATTTGATTTTTAGTTATTAAGTAAATTATTAAAACAAAGCCAAAATACACTGCACATGATAATTATGTACATTGGACGGACAAATTATTCAGTACACTTACACATTATTATAAAGTATACTTTTTCAATGATTGTAGAAAATCTAATATGTGTATCAAAAATCGCTTAAACTTAAATTCCTATGATTTCTCAAGACAGGATCGGTCAAGGACAATGGCTAGCTTTCTGGCATTTTGTACTACAATTTTTAGATTCGAATCCTGGCTGCGGCATGGATATTTGTTAGTGGTTCGGAATCCACGTTAAACTGTAGGTCCGGGTGTAATTATCCTAAAGTGTGCAAAATATGACTGTAGAGCGACAAAACCAAATTAAGACAGGAAGAGTTTGAATGTCTTCTTTTAAATAAGCAATGGAAGTGTGAATAATTTGAATCTTAGTGATTTATGAATATGGCCTGATGGCTAAGTGACTACCACTCTGGCGCTCGGTGCAAATTCTTTGAGTCCCGGCAGTGCCTTGGATGTTTGTAGTGATTTGGAATCCACTTTAAATCGTAGTCCCTGTCTAAAAGTCTATTGGGTGTATGATTGACAACCCGTAGATAGAACATCTCAAAATCTGCTAATAGGCAGACGGTCTTGGTCCACCATGGGACTGTTGTCCCAATGAAGTAGGCGATTTATGATTAATCAAAAACAGTTGAAAAAAAGTGAATATTCAAAAGTTCTCCTTTTTTTTAATATTCAATTAAGTTTTCGCATTAATTTTTTTAAATCTTGAAATGATAGACCTGTCCAAATGCTTTTTGCTATATTAAAATATTCCATTTATGCTCAAACTCACTAAGCTTTCTTTTCTGATTAAGCGATACATAGATTGGTAGAAAAATAAATAAAACATAAATATAAATTTGTTTTTGTTTTCAATTGAATATTTGCTTGAGAATCAAAAAGTTAAGCAGTTTCCCATACGTATTTTATTCAAATTGCACATTTTTCAACAAAGACGAAATTAACTCAAACTAAATTTATTAAATTTTAACTCAAATTAAATTATTACTTTTGACAGTTGCTTGCCAAGATAATTTTCTAGAATTCAGAAAGAGCCACTATAATATTTTCTGTCGAAATATATTTTATTTTAATTTCTTAATAAAAATGTTAATCTAAACGTCCCTTTCTTGCACATATTATGCTGTCATTTCATTGATTGAAATTACTTAGCTGCGATTCACAATTGTTAAAAATTCAATAACTCAACACAATTAAATTCAGTATTAAATTTATTTAGGTTGTTTTAGGTGTTGAAATAGTACATTTATTTAATACGCTGTTTACAATCAATATATTTTTTCATGTAATAAATGAATAGCAATCAAAATTACTTTGTAATTTAAATTCGAAAAAAATAATAATAAATAAATAAATTTGTGTTATTGAATTATAAATTGGTTAAAATATTACTTCCATTTTTTCTAATTTTTTAATCTTTAGCTCAAATTCTCAATTGATAAAATTCAATAACTGAACTCAATTAAATCCAATATTAGGCTTATACAGGTTGTTTTAACTATTGAAACAATACATGTATTTAATGCGTTGTTTACATTTGATATATTTTCATGTCATAAATAAACAGCTATTAAAATTTTTTTAGTAATTTAAAAATTCGAAAAAAATAATAAAAAAAATAAATTTCTATTATTGAATTATAATTGTTTAAAATTTTGCTACCATATTTTTTGTTAATCTTATCAATCTTTTTACATTTATAGTTTTTAGATATCAAAATATTTGGCTTTTTAAAACTTTGAATATATTGATTAAGAAAAAAATTACTTTATTTTATTACGAAAATATGATATTTATAAGGTTATAGTAATGTTATTTAAATAAGAATAGAAGAAGTAGTTAACCGTCAATCAATATTAAATCAGTTAATAAAATCAATCAGTTAATTTAATAAGTTAATTTTTTAATAAAATTAATAAATTAATTAAATCAATCAATTTAGCAGTCAATATTAAACAGTAACAGTATAAAAACTATTAATATATACATGCATAATATAATCGTTTAATTATAAAACGTAACGTATTTTAGCAAAATAGTATACTTGATGCCATAATAAAGCATGAGTTCATAATATATTCATGAGGTTAATATTCATATCTTAATATTCACGAGTTATCGTTAACCTTAAAAAGTTAATGAGATTGAGAATGTTAAACATTCATTTATCGATAAGGCAATTATGAAAGAGACAATCCAGAATTTGAAATCAATATTTTTTAAAAAGTTGCATTGGTCTTTGTTGTGGAAGGCATCGCATTAGAAAGATTAATACAATCATTTCACTTTAATACACATAATTATTTTGCAATAGAAAACGATGTAGGTTTTATTTTATTTGATATTAGCTTTCTTTCAAAATCTAATACATAATTCAACAAATTCACGTTATCTGTATTAAAAATAAAGTTTCAATAAAAACTAATTATCCTTTTTAAATGGTTATAAACATATGATCATGGAATTTAGTCACAAATAGGCTGAAAGTCTGATTGTGTAAAATGAAAGATTAAATTCTAATATTTATGTTATTTATTGGGAAAACAGCAAATATGTCAGTTGCAAATATCAAAGTTCATAAATAAGAATCGCCTTGCATTATATCACTTACATGATATCTAATACATTTTTTTTTTGCCAAGTAATTTTTATCATAATTTTTTTAATATCTCGTTAATAATTATTTTTATTTTATTGCAATAATTACCCATATAAAACAAATAAGACAAACTACATGCTATTTGTTTTTATTTTTATTCCTTTCTGTTTCTTATAACCCATTGTTTTATTTTGAAATGATTATTATTCTCCATTTGATATTTATCATATTATATTATTAGAATAATTTGAGAGTGAAGTTTTTATAAAAAGTTATATGTTATTTTTAAAGTTCATAGATTTGTAGAATTTAAAAATTTTTTTTAATATTATATTTCATAAAAAATAGTAAATTATGACTTGAATAATAAATCAGAACTAACGTTTACAAAAATACTTTTTTTTAGTTCCAAACTATTAAATTTATACTTAAAATCTAATTTAAAATAATATCGATATTTATGAATATTTTATTTATAATAAGAGAAAAAAATTATAAACCTATTTATAACTTACAAAACTCTTTTAAAGTAAAAATTGTAGTGCCTGAATTTTTACTTGTTTTTATTCAATGAGTACGTTTTTTTTTTTTTTTTTTTTTTTTTTCTTCATTTCGTACTATTTACATCTCTGAATTTCATGATCTAAATAACTGTGTTATATTTGTGTAATAAATTTATAATTTCGGAAATGCTTTTTGCATGTGTGCTTGTTTGTTATGACTTTAAATAACTTTCTATGGTTCATTTAATGTTATTCTTTGAGTGGCAAATTGTTATTTTTTAACACCTTTTATCAATTTTGAGATCCTATTAAATAGATTACAAAGTGTAAGATATACAAGAATTAAATTATCTTTTACAACTTTTATATCTAATTAGATCGGAAAAAAGTAGCATAGCAAAGTTATGCTGCTAGTACAAGAAACACATAATTTCATTAATGTGCATTTTTATATTCGTAAAAAGGAAACTTAAAATTTAATCATTGTAAAAACATGTGGACTATTATTTCATCTTTATTTTTTTTTCAGGATAACTGTGTAAGGATAAAGGATAAGACTGAATAACATAAATAATTAACCATATTTGAAAAAACAGTTAAAATAGTAACTTTACAATATTATGAATTGTTAAATGTGATTACAACTTGGATAACAGGATTCCCGTTGATGACATTTTGGCATAATGTTTGATTCGGTGGCAAACAGGATCCATGTTGAGGAGTCTAATTTAAAATTGTTATATTTTAAATGAAATGCATTTGAAAGTGATTTGCATTGATGAAAAAGTTGTCTCATCGTTTGATTTTTTTTCCCGTGAGGTCTGATTAAAAGATATGAAGGATTTGAAAATAAGAAACACAAGTAAAATTTTAACTTTACTTAGATATAACGGAGTGTTATTAGCAAGAATGTGATTATTATAACAGGATCTTTGTCAGATCCATGTTGACTTCATAACAGGATCCATAACATCAGATCCATGTTGACTTGGTGGTAAACAGGATCCATTTGATGACATGATTCTGATGACTTAAAATTGATCCCATGTTTGATTCTGAAAAATTGTTGTTTATAAAGTTTTAAAAGGAAATACATTTGAGAGACTTGATTATTCCTTTAATGAATTATCCATGTATACTCCTATATACTATTTATATCTTTTTTGAAACACCACAAGTTAACTTAGTTACAGAAATTAATTTTAATTCTGGAAGATAATTTTGGGTCACCTTGTATAAGACAAACAGGGGTTCAATTACTATTGTAATTTCATGTTATTTTACAGACATTTGACTCAATGTCACTCTGTACTCAAGAAATGGGTGAGGAACTTCAAGTAACTGATTGCTTATGATAGCTTACATTTACTTTCTGTTATTGGTGTCAAAAAAGAGTCAAAGGGATTATATTTTAATGATAACAGCAGTGATATTATCGTGCCATGATCTCTAAACTTCTTTGGGTGGGGTGGGGGGAGGTGAATCAAAGAATTATAGTTCTGATTCTTATCCAAATATGATATTTCAATTCAAATTATTGGCTAAATTTATTCTTGAATTTCTATAATAAAAATTAATAAAACATTAAAAAACTTAATAATGCATATTTTCGATTTAAGCAAAAGAAAAAAATACCTTGAAACAATCTCGTTTTGAAAAAAAAAAAAGATCCTTTAAAAGGACTAACTTTTTTTGAAAACTTTCTTACCTAACGAGTAACATAACTAAAATAAAACTTTGCTATACTTGTTTCACATTTTGTTGGCTATTTTGCTATGCGTTATTTCAAGCAGGGAAGTTTTGAAATTAATTTAAGCTTACTTTATACGCTATATTTATTTTCAAGAAAATTCAAATGAAAGCATGCAATAATCATTGAATTGTAATTTTGAAAAGAAAAGCATTTATTACTGATATATTTTTAATGACATAAAATTTCCAATTAATGTAATTTGCATACATTTCATTTAATGTAATATGATACATTCTTTATATAAATTACTCCTTTGATTGTAAACAATCCAGCTTACTTTCCTGATAATTAGTATCAAATTTACAATGCAAAAGAAATGTCAATTTGAATAAAAGATGCCTCAAGAGATTATTCCTTAAAAATGTTTTCATATATGTATTGCATGCCTGCTTGCAGCAATACGTAACT